>JAKCPI010028243.1:0-22540 GCA_023213315.1 Euborellia annulipes | reverse complement strand
TAATAATTTTTATAAAGATGCCTTAATGAAGTTGCAACCTTCACAAACAGAACATGATTTGTTCCCCCCGGAAGAGGATTTCTGCACTACAAAAAAGCCGGGCCTTAGAATGCTCTCAGGGCTTGGTATAGGGGTTAGCGTGCTAACCTCGTATACCAAAAAAAGTCGCGGGTTCAGACCCCAAGCAGTCCGATGATTTTATTTAAGCCATTTGGATACCAAATGGCTTAAATACAAATGCCTGGACCCCCCAATATGTATATTAATCAATAACGGATTTCGTAAAAAATCTTATATTGCCAAAAAGACTGTGTGAATGTGTGTGAATGAGAAAAAAGTGTGAGTGTTTTTTATTATTTTGGCAACCGCGTGACGTTTCACAGGCTGATGGTTGGCATTTCTTTAAAGCAACGATGAAATTTACATTTAAACAAATAAAATTTTTAAATTTACAAACACAAATAATAAATATTATAACTCTGATTATTGCTATTACTATTAATATTATTAAATAGAATAAATTTGTAATGGAAATTTCAAAAACATCAACATTAATTAATTTTAGTTTTAGGTTAAATACAAATATATATAGAGAGAGAGAAATTTTGTTTATTTAATATAACGAATTATTTATTTATTATTTAAGGACAACACGTTCGCAATTTCATTTTTTTTATTACTTTCTCTCTACCTCTATATATGTTAATATATATAGAGAGAAAGTATTGGATTCATGTCAAAAATTCGATGTCGAGTTTTTGACGGATATACACGTTTTGAGGTCCCCTAAATCCAAAAAAGTGGTTTTCGCGACTGGTCTGTCTGTGTGTGGGTGTGTGACTGTGAACAAAATATCTCAAGAACGAAAATAGCTAGAAAGTTGAAATTTTATATTTAAGTTAGGCACCCCCATGGGACGTGACACGAAGCTTTTGAACAAAATCGACCAAAGAGTACTAGTACTTTACTGATGCACTTTTTCAGTTTTTTTCGATTTTCTCAAAATTCGCTACAAAGATTTTAATTAAAATTCAAAAATCAATTATTTTTTAGATTCTCTTTAAAATGTATATTCTCATTTTGTCATTGAAATCTTCTGAAGACCACTTTACTCTTGTACTCCATAGAAAAGATAGGAGAAATGGTTGCCATGGTAACAAAATATAAACATTTTGCCATACTTATAAATTTTACATCTTGAAACTCAAATGTACCGTACTGTCGGCAACTAAATATATGTCGACACGAAAAATCTGGTGTGACAAGCACAGTACACAACTTTCGATTACTGAAGGTAAGAGAAAGTTGTGTGCTGTGCGACAGCACACCAGATTTTTTTGGGTTAAGAGGACCTCAAAACGTGTATATCCATCAAAATCTTGTCATCGAATTGATGACTTACTTTCTCTATCTATTAACATATATAGAAATAAAAGAAAGTAAAAATAACAAAATAAAAGTATATATAAATATTATCTTGAAAAAAAAAAAAAAAAAAAAAAATGGCGTAACTTTAATTGAAAATATTTTCTTCTTTTTTTTTTTGTTCATTCTTCTATTTTTTTTTAGCTTTTGTTTTTATTAACAATCTGAACAACAAAAAAAATTCAATTTCAAATAGAAAAACAATTTAAAATATTACCAATATTTTAGAAAAATAAAAGCAAAGAATAAAATTCTAGATAATATTTGGCTCTATATTTATATTCTTTATTTTCCTTATTAGTCCGACCCGCCATTTTTATTTTTTATTTAACTATTCTTTCAAAGAACTATTATTAATATTTTTGATTGACACGTAAAACAATGCCCCCCCCCCCCCGTCCTGTTTCCACTCTAACCTAAAATTGAGTTGCTTTTATTTTAGATATTTATCTGTGCCGCTTAATGGAAAAAGGAAGGAACATGAATTAGTTATTTTCTAATTTCTTCTATTTAAATTCTATCAATAATATCTGATTGAAAATTTTTTATTAAATGCTTTTATTTAACTTACTCTTTCAAAATCACCAACTTTGAGTCTTTGTTTAAGTTCACTACCCGATGAGCTGGACGTGTGAAATTTGATATTTAAGAGTCATTTTTGATGACGCAAAGAGTGAGTTGGGTTTTACCAAAATTGACCATACTAATGTGGTACTTTATTTCACGCATTCTGCCTTACTCTATAATAAAAAAGACTAAAAAGTTTCAAATAAAAATATAATAAAAAATCTTTTAAAAAAAATGCTTTTATTTAAATTGAACTAAAAAGAGAGAAATGTCTCGATGTCCCAATAATCTCTTATGAATTTAAGGTTGTTCGGACATTAAAGCACTTTATCATATTAAAAGCTAATTTTTTAATATGTTATTAATCACTATCAAATACGTATAAAATAAAATTTTGAAGCAGATCTGACACAGGGTTATCGTGTAATTAATTTTTAAAAAATTGAAATTTAACATGTAGCCTATGGGGAATAACGACGAAACGCACACATATCGAATTATATAGCCACCTCTACAGTAGATACAAAAACAAAAAACTTACATTTTATTAATTCACTTCCGAGGAATACGTTAAAAATAAAACCAAAAGTTTCTGCCGTCCGCTTTTAAAGATATTTTAACAAGAAAGTCAAAAAATTCTCCAAAATGACAGTCGCCAATATTTAAAAATAAGGAAGATTCTGAGAGTGAGACCAGTCCGGCAACGTCGCATAACATAATTGTCTTTTCTCGATGTCAGTTACATTTTTTTTTTCAATTTTACGATATTTTTTCTCGCAAATCGTCCATTGTGTTTAAACTGATTTGCATTAAACATTGTAATATATTAAATAAAATAAAATTTAAGGCGTTTAAGATTTAAAATAGATAGTTGATGAATGCAATGTTGCCAGTTCTATATTACGTGAAATACTGCTCAAGTCAAAAGTCATTCATTTATTATTTTTGGTAATTAAATTATTAACTTAATACAATTATAAACTATGATAGGTCACGACTAAATTATAATAAGGAATTTTGGCATTCAAATTTTTAATTTTATTTAAAAAAAAATTTAGATTCTATTATGACTTACGATGTACTATCCGAACAACCTTAAGAAAGATTTTTTAAAGTACGTTTAGACGTCGCTCCTGAACCCCCTTAAAGACTCCATTTTTATTTAAAATACGACGTTACAATATTAAAGGCACCCCATAGACATGACATTAATTTTAAACACTATGACCGATCATAGAGTATTAAATTCTGCTTCGAATTAGTAATTAGTTTAAAGACTATATGACCAAAGATGACGGAAAAATAATTTTCCAACAAAAAAAAAAAAAACCACGACCAACTTTACTTTTTTTTTTTTTTTAATTTATACTTGAGTGACTTTTAGTCAACAAAAAAGCAACAAAATTAAAAAGAGAGAGAGATAAAAAAAAAAAACGAAATCGACTCTCAGAGACAAATTAACATTCTAATGAGCAAGATGATCCCCTTCTTCTTCTTCTTCTTCTTCCTTACTCCCATTTTATTCCCATTTACTTTGATTCATTTCTAAAGGGGGAAAAAAAGAAAAACTTTGCATTGCGAATTTTTAATTTTTTTTTTTTTTTTAATTTGTAAAGTTAATAAATAATAATATTTAAATGTAAAGATATGTAATTTTATATACATATAATAATTAAGGGGGTTCAGGAGCGACGTCTAAACGTAGTTTAAAAAAAAAACTAAACTATATTATAAGGAATTATTCAATGCGGCTTTTTTTTAATGAATTAAATTCATAAGAGATTATTGGGACATGGAGCTATAATTTTTTTAATGACTTATTAAAAAATTAACATAATTAATTTTTTTGTTATCAAGCAAATACAAAAAAACAATCTGTCCCAATAATCTTTAATTTTTTTTTAAATTTAAAAATGAATTTATTGTTATTATTAATCACATATTAATTAAGAAATTTTTAAAATAAGCTTAGATGATTTATTTAAAAATCAACTGTCAAATTAGTTCAGCATTCTTGCAATAGATGGCAGGCTAGTCTAACAGCCGATATAGTATTAGCCTATATTTATATATTTGTATGCTTTTATAAAAGATACATAATATATAATAACATTTATAAAGTATTTATTGTTAAAAGATCAATGAAAATCAACCAAATGCATTAAATATTATTAGCTACCATTCTGACATCTCTTGGCAAATTGTAGAATTACGTGATTTTTTGGGCATACTTTTTATGACACACAACGCCCTCTTATCGGGAAAAACATGCGTAACCACTTCGCTCCCGTTTGCCTTAAGCATATAAACCTTTAACAAAAATCACAGAAAATTATTTAAAAAAAAAAAAAAAACCCTTTTCGCCAACTGAGGCCATTCAGGGGGTTCAACTTTATTAAATAAATAAAATTGTCCGCGGACCAGTAAAATTTCTCCTCGGACCACTGGTGGTCCGCTGGACCAGCGGTTGAGAATAGCCGCTCTAGGAAGAGATGTAGATAATTATATTAAAAATCTGGTGTGATGCTTGCACAGAACACAACTTTCTCTTACCTATGGTTGTGTTCTGTGCTTGTCACACAAGATTTTTTTTTTTTCAAGCAGATTGGCACTCAGGCTAAATAATTTGACCAATTACAGAATCGGATTTACCACGTGATATAGTCTGTCCAATATGGCCGACTTTGTTCAATCAACTCTTCTTTTAGTTATTAATTAGACATTTTTGGTATTATAAAAGTTTATTTAAATAATAATAATAAAAAAAAAAAATAATAATAATATTTAGATAACATAATTCATTTGTTAAAAATTGCAGGAAATCTATCTATATTTCAAGCCAAATAGATTTCGATTTTTTTTTTTTTTTTTTTTTAATTAATAAAATATTCAATTAAGAAATATTTTTTTTTTACTTAAAATTTTTATTTTTCTTTTTGCAAAAAATATTTATTAATATAACTTAAATTAGTTTTATTAAATTTATTTAGAAATAAATTGTTGAGAAAGAATAAAGTATCATTCATTCTTTTTTTGATGTTTTCTTACAAACCGATCCGAACAAACGTGTTCTGGGTATTTTATATATAAAATTTTCACTTTGTAGCTCATTTAGGTTATGTTGTTCTGTTCCCAGAGAACACTTACAATTAGGCCCTTTTGATACCACTGCTTCCCCTACCTACCCTAAGAGGAACTTGCAGGATGGGAGCGGCAGCGACGAACCCGGCGTGTTGGACTTCGGACCGAATCCTACGCCCCCTTTATAGCTCATTTTCTTCTTACTTTATTTGAAACACATACAGACTTGACTCATGAGACATTAAAACGTGTATTTTCATCAAAATTATTTATATTAAGAGATAAAGTAAGAGAAAGTTAATTATTCTATAAAATTGTATTAAATTACAGAAGCTTTGGTGCGTGGTCGGGTTGTGCAGCTAGTAATTCGTTTTTTTTTTATTCAATAAAAGATAAATAAAAAAAAGTCCTCATTTTTTAGTAAATTGGTTATTCGGTGGGATGGAGGGGACGAGTTGTGGGTGTAGAGTCCATTTAAACATTCAATACTCTATTTTATAATGTCTATAAAACCAAAATTAAACATTCCCCAAATTCATATATGTAGACTTGCCTACTACTAGTACGTAATTAGTTATTTAGTTAATTTAGTAAATTGATCATTCAATATTTATTTTAGATATGTTTGAGAGATTTGTATTTAGAGAGGGGGAGGGGAGGGGGAGGGGGAGGGGGGGTTTCTCTCCCCTCTATTTATTCAATAGCCATTAACTCTCTCACTCTCTATTGGAGGTTTACCAACATATAATCAACTATTTAGTTTGGAGTGAGAATATACTAAACTCTCCCTCTCTCTATTCTTCCTATCACACACTATCTGATTTTATTAATTTAATAAATATTTATTTAGAGTGTTACAAAACTTTCCATATAAAATACACTTAATTCACTCTTAGTCAACGAGTAAACTTATCCGACCGATAGTAAATCATCGATATAGTAAACAAGAATACGCTTAAGCTTTGAGTTTAAAAAAAAAAATGATTTTTTTTCATATATGGAGGTATTTGAGGAAAGTTTTGTAAAGTTAGCAACTTAATAAAGGCATAATTTATAAAAATTCTTTAAAAAATTAGTTAAAAATTTAAATTAGGAACCGACCGAATATTCGGTTTCGGCCAAAAAGTAGCCGAAACTTGAGTCTTAAAAAAAAAAGGTAAAATGATTTTCATGGAGGGCAAAAAAATTTCAAAAAAAAAAAAAATATATAAATTTTTTTTATAGGAAATACAAGTTTCTGTTTCGTTCGGTTTCGGTTTCTGCTGAAAATCTTGTTTCGGTCGGACCCTAATTTAAATTTAAAAATTTAAAATTTTAAATTTAAAAATTTCCAAAAAAAATAAATAAATAAATACTGTAAACAGATGATTATGTTTCTAATTTCACTCGTTAGCTAAGCCTTATACTGAACTTTGAGTCTCAGCTAGTTCTGGGCCTTTGGGTCTCAGCTAGTTATTTACAATCTGGTCCTTTGAGTCTTAGCTAGTTAACTACGATCTGGGCCTTTGGGTGTCAGCTAGTTAACTACGATCTGGTCTCTTATTTAATCATATGTTTAGCTCAACGAGATGGGAAGTTGGTATTACAAAATTGCCGACACCCCAGTCCTGCTTTAAATCACAAAAACAAAAGCTTTGTTATGAAATTTTAATCTAATACGTACGATCTTAACGCCATCTTGAACATTAATAGAAAACTGTTACTAAAAATTTCAACTACCAATCTAAATATAAACTGTATACTGTATATAGAGATGAGATGTACCGGTACATGTAGGGCCTATATGGAAATAGTAAAATTAATAATTCTCGTTAAGTAAGATTGAAGCGAATAGTGCAGCCAATGATAGAAAACTTTGTCTTTTTTTATCTCCAAAGATCGGTTAAATGCTCTACGTTCTTTAAATCGGCGGTTAAGTTGCTCGAAAGTTCTTTAAAGCCATTTATTCGGTAAAATGGTCTTTAAACTAAAGGTAACCTTTAAACTATACGTTATATATAAAGAACCTTTAACATTAATATTTAATTTTTTTCTATTGAATTAATTTAGGGTCTATTATTATACTATTATATATTATACATTATGAGAGAGAGCTAAAAATAAAAATACATTAATTTAATTGTGATTCCTTTAATTTCCAATACGTATTAAGCGGTATAATATATTATTATAGATATTTATCTGAAGAAGTGAGGTTATGTTAGAACTCTTATAAATACCAAGGTCTTTAAAATACACAGGTTGGCCAGAAACTAGTAAATAAACAATTTTCCGGTCACAGTTTTTGATTGGTCCACGTCATGAAGCTCCTCCTTTCTTGTATTTTTCTATTTGGCAGCCATGTTGACTGCACATAACCTAGTTTACATTCATTTTGTTGTGTTTGCAAATTGTATAGTTTCTGACTAAACTAATTTAGACCTAGGTATTTACACTGCTTTATTAATAATATACTGTATATAATCATTTATAAATGGTTTGTTCCTAAAGATATTTTACAAAAGGAGGAGCTCCATGACGTCACTCTCATGGAATGTGAAAAATGTAAACAAACCGAGTTTGACCCCACCCCCCTGATAAATACTAAAATATTTGAAAGTGAAATTAGGAACAAATTGTAATGACAAGTATGAAATTATAAATCATATAATACACTCTTGCGGTCAACTGGCCAACTATATAAAAAATTGACATTTACTCTAACCTCACTTCCTCACTTTGTCAGATGACTATCTATTAGGAACCGACCGAATATTCGGTTTCGGTTTCGGCCACAAATCATGGTTTCGGCCAAAGAATCATGGTTTCGGCCAAAAAGTAGGCGAAACTTTCGGCCGGCCGAAACTTGAGTCTTAAAAAAAAAAGGTCAAATGATTTCCACTTGAAGGAGAAAAAATTTTTGTCTCACTAAAAAAAAGGTAAAATGATTTTCGCAGAGGGGAAAAAAAATTTCAAAAAAAAAAATATAAATTTTTTTATAGGAAATACAAGTTTCGGTTTCGGTTACGGTTTCGGCCGAAACTAAGCTTGAGGCCGAATATTCGGTTTCGGTTGAAAATCTTGTTTCGGTCGGACCCTACTATCTATTATAATTAAATCGGTTACGATTATGTTAATAATTAACTTGAGGAGAAAGTCGTTTTGTATTTTATAATAAAGAGACTTCATTTGTAGCAGTCTATAATTTAAAGACACAGTAAATTTAAAGCATCGATAACTAAAGAAACTTTAGGTTCAAAGACGAGATTAAGTTCTAAGATGTTCTAATGCAACTTGATTTTAAAGGAAAACTGAAACCTCTAATTTTTATAAAAAAAATGTAGTTAGTTATAACTAGGCCGTTACATAAATACACAAACACATAAAGAGTTTTAATGGAATATTGTTGTTATATGAAATAATAATAGCAGTCTGTCAGTCATCTGATAAGTGACAGGCCAAGTGATGTCATCTCTCGGCAAATTATCCAACTAATTTGCATTCCTTGTAACACTGGAGACTCTCTCTCTCTCTCTCCTCGTCCATTAAAATAAAATTTATATTGTCCACAGGTGTCCATATAATCACGTTAATCGCTCATAGGACGTAGAGACTTTCCAATACACACACACACACAAACAAAAGGGGATTAAATTAGGTGAGTTAATACTGTAATAATTACACCGCTATTTATTTGATTAATGTCTGTCTCCTTTTCTTGAACAAAAATAAAATAAGTAATTATAATTAGCTCTCTCTCTCTCACTGTTGACAAAGAAAGGGCAGACACAAAAGAGGTTATTTGGCGTTAATTAAAGAATGGAGGTAAAAAATCTGGTGTGACTCGTCGCACTATTTTCGGTAATTGAAAGGTGTGTTCTACGCTTGTCACGCCAAATTTTTTGTGTCGACATATATTTAGTTTCCGCCGATATACATATATTTTTTTTTAAACAGACACTTTTTTCTCCCACACACACACAGTATTTTCGACTACTTAGACGATATAATACTTTTTACGATAACCGTTATTTATAAATATACACTGTTAAAAATTTTCAAGAAAACTTCCTATACAAGTATAGGAACTCTGTTTCATAAACTGTTTATGAATATATATGAGAAAGTTCAATTTGTTGCCAACCTAACAAATTTCTTGTATATTTTAAAATTAATTATTTTGGTAAAAATTGTTAATTTTAATTTTTTTTATAGCTATTTAGTTGAATTACTTTATAAAAATTATTTAATTAGTATGACTTCATAAATATTTAAATAGTTTAAAGCGCGAATTTCAAATCAGAATTTAATAAATTTAGATTTGTGAAATAAATTTTAAAAGAATAATTTCAAGTTTCCTTAAAATAATTATAAAATAATATTAATAAAAATTCCTTGAGGTAGTCAAATTATTTGAGAACGTTTCAACCAGTGATTCTCAATTTGTCGCGGTACACTTTTAACGATTTCAAAATTTGGCGGCACACAAAGAAAAAGATAAATTTATAAGTTGGTAATTTGTTCATAAACTTTTATATTAATTTTATTTCATATCCTGGGTATATTAATATTAAATCACCGAAGTATATGAAAAATGATTGAAAATTCATATTTTTTTTACAGTCTATTTGGGTCCAGGCATATTTATTTAAGCCATTTGGTATCCAAATCATCGGACGGCCTGGGATCCGAAACCTCCATCCTTGGTATATAAGGCTAGGACGCTAGCCACTACACCATGGCCCGAGTGCTCCCCCGATATATTAGATTTTATTAACATGGACTCCTATAAAGTACAATAGTGCCCTCGGGCCTTGGTGAAGAGATTAGCGTACTGGCCTTTTGTACCAAGGGTTGTGGGTTCACATCCCGTCCCAGGCTTAAATTGTATTGGCTACTAAACAATTTAAATAAATAGGGACGGGGGTCTAAATGGCCTTCGATGCCGAAAAAGAAAATTAAAATGAAATTTAAAAAAAAAAAGTACAAGAGTAAAGTGTCTTTCAAACAAATTCAATGGCAAAATGAGAATAAACATTTTAAAGAGCATCTAAAAAATAATTTATTTTTGAATTTTAATTAAAATCGTTAGAGCAAATTTTAAGAAAATCGAAAAAAAAACTGAAAAAGCACATCAGTAAAGTACTAGTACTCTTTGGCCGATTTTGTTCAAAAACTCCCTGTCCCGTTCCCCGCGGGTATCTAATTTAAATATTAAACTTAAACCTCGTAGCCCATTTATTTCATGCTTTATTTTGGACATACACAGGAGGCCACAAAACGTGTATTTTCGTCAAATTGAATTCTTAACTTTTAATATAATATAAGCTTATAAAGATTATTATGTTAACCTAAGGTGAAAATAATAATTTTCGAGTTCGCCTGGCTTTTATGCAACCATACACTCTTATCTGTATTTCAGGTTACGGAGATCACAGGCGCTAATTTTAGTAAGTACTACGTATTATATTAATCTATATATAAATAAATTTAAGATTCGATTCAATATTGAAATAAGTAAATTTTTTCTAAATAAAAAAAAGATGATATAATCATTATTAAAATGTTTAATGTCAAGAAAATCCACAGTGAGAGCGCCTCTTTGAATTTACTACTGTAAATTCTTTCCTATTTTTACTTTCTCTTACCTATGTATATATGTAATATATATATAGAGAGAAAGTATTGGATTCATGTCAAAAATTCGATGTCGAGATTTTGATGGATCTTCACGTTTTGAGGTCCCCTGAATCCAAAAAAGTGGTTTTCGCGACATGGTCTGTCTGTGTGTGTGTGGGTGGGTGTGTCTGTGTTCAATTTTAAGCATGAAGGAATTGAGCTAGGAGGTTGAAATTTTATATTTAAATTAAACACCCCCCGGGACCGGAAAAATAAGCTTTTAATCAAAATCGGCCAAAGAGTACTAGTACTTTACTGATGTACTTTTTCAGTTTTTTTCGATTTTCTCAAAATTTGCTCCAACGATTTTTTTTTTAAATTCAAAAATCAATTATTTTTTAGATGCTCTTTAGAATGTATATTCTCATTTTGCAATTGAAATCTTCTGAAGACCACTTTACTCTTGTGTTTCATAGGAAAGATAGGAGAAATGGTTGCCATGGTAACAAAATATAAATATTTTCCCATACTTATAAATTTTACATCTGAATTCAAATGTACCGTACTGTCGGGAACTAAATATATTTCGACACGAAAAATCTGGTGTGACAAGCACAGAACACAACTTTCGATTACCGAAGGTAAGAGAAAGTTGTGTGCTGTGCGCCAGTCACACCAGATTTTTTTAAATATTAGGATGGCGGAGGGGAGCCAAGAAAGAAATCAAATCAGATAAAAATATAATCAATCTTTATCAGATTTTTTTATCTGATTGTCGACGTTTCGGACGCCAGTCAGGACCTATGATCAATACACAAATAATTATAATAAGATATGAGTAAAGACAATCATTTCTTTTCCTTCTGTTCTCTCTTAATACTTACAATCAAAACGTCAAGGAAAAAATACAGATGGACGTGTTAGGTATCTTAACGAAAACTGAAATTACGCCCGGAATAGATAGGTGCGATTGGCGTCCGAAACGTCGACAATCAAATAAAAAAATCTGATAAAGATTGATTATATTTTTATCTGATTTGATTTCTTTCTTGGCTGCCCTCCGCCATCTTTTTCATAATTTTTTTAAATATTATATTTTGGTAGTAATTTTTAAATACATGTATTTTTAGAAAATTATATTTTGATAAAAAAAAAAAAAAAAAACAAACAAATTGTAAAAAAAAATGTGTTCGGGCTGAAAGGCGGTGGCCGAAAATAAATTAAAAAAAAAAAAATAATAATAATAATAATAAACACTAAATGAGGGTTATGTATTATTTTAAATGCGTGGCTAACTTCACCTGGATGTGATCGAAGTGAAGTTGGTTACGAATATAAGTGAAGCGAAGCTAGGCATGTAAATGTTACTTGGCCCTCAATTGAAGTTAGCTACGAATGTAAGTGATGCGAAGTTAGCCATGCATGTAAATAATACCTAACCCTCAATTAGTATTTATTGTTTGTTTGTTTTTTTTAATGAGAACGAAGTGAAGTTGGCTACGAATATAAGTGATAATAATACCTAACCCTCACTTAGTGATTATTGTTCAAAGTGATGCACTTATCTGATGATGGCTGCTAAATTAGCAGCCGAAATTTTGTTTTTTATGTAATTAATAACACTTTTTGTATTGTTAATAAAATAAACCATGATTTACGCCAAAAAAATGTCTTTTATTTCTATAATCGTGCAAGCCTAAATCTTTAATGTTTTTTTTTTTTCAAAGCGGTTTAGTTCTATTAGATTATATTTGCATTTAAATCAAAGAGTAGAGAGATTAAATAAAAATAAATAAATTCATATTAATAATGACAAGTAAAAGACCTCAAAAACAAAACAAAAAAAATAAAAAATCTGGAAAAGATCCAAATCTAAGAATTTTATATATACATAAATAAATCTCTCTCTCTTTCCCTTGTGTTGTTGTTGTTGTTGATGAAATTTTTAATTTTTTTTTTTTCTGGTGATTGAAATACGACTCCATTAGTCAGTAGAGGAAGAGAGAGAGAGAGAAAAAAGTTTTTCTTTGATAGTCGAATTGAAATGTCTAAAGATATTAAAAACAAAAAAAAAAAAAAAAAAGTTGAAATACCCAAAACCCTTTTAATTGATTTATTCCAACTTTTTGTTATGATTATCTCTTCCTCTCTCTCTTTGCTATAATTAAATATTAGAAGTGAGTTTGATATTAAAAAAAAAAAAAATAAAAATAAAAATAAATAAATATCAACTTTTAATTTAATTTTCAAAATAAAAAATAAAAAAAGAAAATCTGAATATTAATTAATAGAATAGAAAGGTTTTTTTTTTTGTTTTGTTTTAATGAAGAAACTGTGGTTTTAATGGTAATGGAGTCAAAAGAAAAAAAATCTGGTGTGAGTGTTCGCACAGCACACAACTTTCTTTTACCTTCGATAATCGAAAGTTGTGTTCTGCCCTTGTCACACCAGATTTTTTGTGTCGATACAAATTCAGATCTATTCTCTAAAAACATACGTTAAAATTTAAAATAAACAAATGGGTGTTAAAAAGTAATGTAAAAACAATCAGCGTTAAAAAAATGCTATTCATAATCTTTTCCTTGCCTCAAATAGCTATTCTGTAAACAAAAACTTTAAAGCCAAAGCGTTAACATTTAGTAAAAATTAATGTCATGTCTAAGGGGTGCCTTTAATATTTTAACGTCGTGTTTAAAATAAAAATGGCGTTCTTAACCTAAAAAGTAAGGTTATGATTTTGATAGATTTGAAATAAAAGCAACATGTTTAACGTCGCTGTTAAACTTTTGTTTAGAGAATAGCATTTTTTTAAACGCTGATTGTTTTTACATTACTTTTTAACGCCCATTTTAAATTTTAACGTCTGTTTTTAGAGAATAGACCTGAATTTAGTTTTCCACCAATATATTAGAATTCAAGATATAATTTTTTTTTTTTTATAAAAAACACACTTTTTCTCACTCACACTCACACACATACATATACATTCTTTTCGGCAACTTAGGCCATTTAAGACTTTTACGATATCCGTTATAGAGATTAATATGCATATTAGGGGTCCAGGCATTCTTATTTAAGTTATCTGGTATCCAAATGGCTTAAATAAAATCATCGGACTGCCTGAGGTCCGAACCCGCGACTTTTGCCCAGCCAGTCCGATGATTTTATTTAAGCCATTTGGATTCCAGATGGCTTAAATAGAAATGCCTGGATCCCCAAGAGATATTTTTATATATAACGGTTATCGTCTAAAGTCTTAAATTGCCTAAGTTGCCAAAAAGACTGTGCGAATGGGTGTCTGAGTGTGAGTGTGAAAAAAAGGGTAAAAGTGTGCTTCAAAAGATTTAAATGGCAAAATGAGAATATACATTATACAAAAGCATCTAAAAGATAATTGATTTTTGTCAAAATTCGTTGGAGCGAATTTTGAGAAAAAAAAAAAACTGAAAAAGTACATCAGTAAAGTACTAGTAATTATACTTTTTGTTAATTTTTTTTTTTTAAATTTAAAAAAACATTCACACTTTTTTCTCATTCACACTCACACTCACACACACATTCACACAGTGTTTTCGGCAACTCAGGCCATTTAAGACTTTAGACGATAACCGTTGTAATTAAAATATCAATTTGGGGTTCAGGCATTTCTATTTAAGCCATCTGGTATCCAAATGGCTTAAATAAAATCATCGGACTGCCTGGGTTCGAACCCGCGACGTTTGGTATAGGAGGTAGGCGCGCTACCTACTACGCCAGACCCGGGGGCTATACTTTTTGTTCAAAAGCATATTTTGAGTTTCGGGGAGGGTACCTAACTTATATATAAAATTTCAACCTCCTAGCTCTTTCTGTCGGAGAGCAAAGAGCCTAAAAGATAGGCAGCCAAAGTGTTTTTTTTTTTTTTTTTTTACCAGACTTTAATAACTTTTTTGTTTATAATTTCGTTAATTTTTCACGAATGAATCAGTGGCGTAACGTACGCCCCCCGCAGACCGCGCAATGCGGGGGGGGGGGGGGCACGGGCCGGGCCGGGCTAAAAAACTGTATCTCCTCAGAGCTCCGGTAATAACGGAAAAATTTAGATAAAAAAGAAATTAATGAAAATTTGTCTTTGAGAGGGCCCGGGCCCTCAGGGTTCAGGGATATACTGTATTTTTAAAATATTATTTGTAAGGTCTAATAATGGGGCCCGAAATAAAGGTTTGCGGAGGGGTACAGGTAAAAAACGTTACGCTACTAGAATGAATAATTTTTGGAAAGCTAAAGAACTACAGAATATCGAAAAAAATATGTTTATTTTTGCATTTAGGGATGGGAAAATTGTATTAGAGGAGCCCAAAGTTTAAAAAACTGTAAAAATGCGATTTTTCCAAAGTTTTAGACGTATTTTGCATTAAATGACCTCCGAATGGATTAAAACTTTATATTTCTATCTTTATTTTTTTTTTTTTTATTTTTTTTTTAGGTATATTTATATTTCTATCTTTAATTTTAATATAGATCACTGTCAATTATACTCATATTTATTATTTACAGTTTCATGAATCGAAAGAGGAAGAAGAGAGAGTGGGGGAGGCAGGGGAGAAATTAATTCGTATAGAAAAGTACTAAAGAGAAAAAAAAAAGTTTTTTTTTTTTTTGCACATACAAAGAGAGTGTCTCTCTTTCTCTATCTCTTTTATACGTACGTATATTTAATTTCCCATTCTTTTGTTTTAATTTCTTTTTACTGTTTTTACTCTCATCGCTCTTCATCTTCTTCAAAGATCAAATATTGATTTAAAAAAATAAAGGGTGAAGTTGAACGATGAAAAAAAGAGAGTAAACTTAATTAAACAGTTTTAATAAAAAAAATATATATACGCAATCGCAATATTTATTCTCTTTGGATATTATGACGATTTAATTAAGATAGCTTCCATTTCAATCTTGAAAAAAAAAGAAAAATATTTTAATAAAATACACAGAATCAACTAATGGAGGAGTAGAAATAAAATGAGGGTTAGGTATTATTTACATGCGTGGCTAACTTCACCTGAATATGAATGAAGTAAAGTAAAGTTGGCTACGAATGTAAGCGAGGCAAAGTTAGCCACGCATGTAAATAATACCTAACCCTCAGTGTAATTTTAGTAATTAATAACACGCTTTTTGTATTAATATTTGCTAAATTATGTCTTTTATTTCTAATTAATAAATAGTAGCAGAAACGGGAAAAAAAGAGTTGAATGGGCGCCAGAAGCCATCGTTACAAATTTTCTAAATATACTGAATATTCAAAAGACGAAGCAGACGAGTGACTTAAAATTGAAAAAAAAAAAAAAACACCCAATCTAATTAAAATACAAAGCAACAATTTTCTCTAATTAGGGGCATCCATGAAAAGGTCATTTGTTGACGAGACATTTTAATTAAAAAAATCATCCCTTTGATTTTTTTTTCCTTCCTTAAAAGATGAATTTCTAAAAGATAGAAAATCTTATTTATTTTTTTGTTTTAAATAGATAAAGAAAAAAAAAGCTTATTTTTTTCTAATTATCTCCCCTCCTAACGTCAGACATCGTTCTCTTTTTTTTTTTTGATATTTTTCTTTGAAAAAAATTGAACAAAAAAATCAACGGCTTCTCGCTTCTTTGTGTGTATTATCTTAATAAATTAAAACTTTCAAAATAAAAAAAAAAAACTTGTTAGACTTGCTACTTTTTAAAATTCTAAGTCAAATAAAAGTTTCAAAAAAAGGTAAGAAGAAGTGAAGGAAACGAGTATTAAAAAAAAAAATATTCTTTGAGATATACGCATTTTAAAAGAATTAATTTGCAAATGTGAAAAACAAAAAAAAAAAAAAAAAGACTGGAAACAAATATTAGTAGAGAGAATTCTCTCTCCCTCTCTCTTTCACTCCCTCGTTCATTTCTTTTGATAAATTAAACTCACGAAATTATTGACCCATGTCCATGTTTCAGAGAGTTTCTTTACTGGCAGTTGGTAGCACTGATTAAATAAAATTTATTGTTTATTTTTATTCTAATTTAATTAATACCCTTGAGCTTGGCGTATTTGGTAGCACGCCTGCCTTGTACACCAAGGGTCGAGGGTTCGGATCCCAGGCAGTTGAATGATTTTATTTAAGCCATTTGGATACCAAATGGCTTAAATAAGAATGCCTGGACCCCCAATAGATATATTTACAAATAACGGGTATCGTAAAAAGTCTTAAATGGCCTAAGTTGCCGAAAAGACTATGTATGTGTGTGAATGTGAGTGTGAATGGGAAAAAAGTGTGTTTAAAAAAAAATATATATTTCTTATTATTATTAATATTATTATAAGAAAAAATTAAATTTGAATAACAATATACTAACAATGAGCTTTGTTAATTAATTCGATTCATCTAATGGCCGCTAGGTGGAACCACTTACCCCTCTGAAGAAAAGACTAAAAAAATCTTACGCGAGTTCTGTTTCTCATCCAGATGTATTAATATTAGTGACTTTTTGTAATATATTATAAAGAAATTTAAAGTAGCTACTGCCTTGAAATGAGTGTTACTACTTAAAAATAAAAATTGGCCAACATGGAGTGAACATTTAAAGATTGCCAACATAATAAAACGATTGCTACTGATGATGATGATGATATCTTAAAAGGTTTAATTCCATTTAGAGAGGAAATTAGAGAGTCGTCAGGCATGTTTGGAATATAAAATAGCCAGGAGATAGAGAGAGTGTGTGCTTCTTCTCTCTCTCAGGGGTCCCTTTATTGGCAAATTTATAGGCCAATTTCGATAACAACATCGACTCTCTCTCTACCCCTGAACCGACGACTATTCATCAACCCTATTGATTTTGTTTCGTAATATTTGGTTTTTTTATAATGGATGAATGACTATTTTAATTAAGCAAGAAATCATCCAATAGGCTGTGAAAGGATATTTACATTTAATATTAACAAATTTCTTCTTTGAAGAGTAATAAAAAAATATTAAAAGATATAATTATTAATTATTTAATAAATTATAATTTATTAGCTTTTCATAAGTGATAGATCTATTAATATATATGTTCTACATCTCTTTGATTCTTTGTCAATAATGAGCTTTGGGTTACAGAGTCTCTTTGATTTCATTTATCTATTCTTTTTACTTTATTACTTTTAACTCTTCTTTATTTAAAGTTTATTTCTTAATGATTTTAGGATTTAATTTAGAAATTGAGTCAATTTCTTTTCTTTATTTCTTGTCAAAGTAAACTAAAAGATTAGTTACTTATCTTTTAAAGGGTTAATGTGATTTTAATACAATAAATATTTTAGGGTAGGAAAGTGGGAGAAAATCTCACCCCATAGGCACAAAGGGCCCAATTTGGTGTGGCCTAATTGCTTTAAAAATGAGTTACTGCCTCTTAAAATCCATCCAGGTCTGTTCGTTTCGCTTGCAATTGCAATATAATTTACACATTTTGCTCTTCATTCTGTTTAATTCTTTGTTCTCTAGTTCGATGCCTAGCATAACTTGCTTTCTGTTCGTTTGAATCTTGAGCCGGGTCAGAAAATGTAGATTTTGCTCCATAAATTGACCCAATCAAAAAGCTGGTATGGACGATCTCAGCGCCAAAGTTTTAGTAGATGAACACCTTAGGCCGCCATTTTCTCTCAATCCACTTCGATTAAAATAATATGGACAATAGAAAAGATAAGTAAGTTTTAGGTTTTATTTTAATTTTTTTGTTTAAATTAATTTTCTTTATTATTATTATTTTTATTTATTTAAGGATAAACGTTATAAAAAAATTCGAAAAAATCCAAGACAAAAATGACAAGTGAAGGTTAGGTTAGGTTAGGTTATTAAGAACTCATTTTGCATGACTTCAATCGAACAGATATCAAAATATGGACTTTCTGAAGGCTAGTCCATAGCTAGACGAGTGATTACAAATTATTTAATAAAAAAGTAGGATGAGTGAATTAGCTTTAAAGCATTTGGCGGGGGAGTGGGGTGGGGGGGGGGGGGTGTAAATGACTTAAGTCAAGTGAGGTGTAAAACGAAAGGGAGAGAGAGAGAGAGAGGCAGGACAAGGACGAAGGGCCCAGGGACCCAAGAGCAGCAGCCAATCAATTGGCAGCCATTCATTATAGGGTTTCCAGGTTTAATTAAATGTACGTCGTCTCTCTCCAGGTCCCTTGTTACGTTAGAGTGTGTGCGTGTGGGTGTGGAGGGGGAAAAGGCCACAACCATGTCAGTAGAAACACACACACACACATATTTGAATGATATACGTACGTATATACTCTCTCTCTCTCTTAGTCTATCTATTCATTCATAATTAACATGTGTCGTATGAATTATTCTTAATTTTATTAATACACACATCAACATAAATATGTCGTGCAACTCACTAATTAAGAAGAAATAAATTTAGGTTAAAATAAACAAAATTATTTAACAATGAATTTTTAATTTTAATGTTTTGACTACTTTAGTCAATTATAAATCATTAATATAATAATAAATAATAATCTTAATTATTTTTTTCATTTAAATATTTTTTTCAATAATTGTTTATTTTCGACTCGAGTCTAGAATATCATTACTGATTGTTACTTTCTCTTACCCTATATATGAAATATATAGGGTGCGTTCGATTTGGATGCTAACACGCTTTAAGCGTTCACGTTTATCAGCGCTATTTTCAGTCGTTCGATTTGACCTGTAAACGCTCACTCACTAGCGTTTGATTTGGCAATTATAAGCGATTGCAAGCAAACAAGATGGCGGATAAAAAATTAATTCCTGTCATAGGTGCTTTAATAATAAGTTATGTGCTCTGCGACAGTCGCACCAGATTTTTTTTTGTTTCATTTTATTATTCAAAGAGAAGATTTTTTTGTTTGTTTTCGTTGTTTCGAGAGTTTATAGTTTACCATCTCTCTATCTCTCGGCTCTATCGATAGATATAGGTTCAATTTAATTGAAGTCGTAATTCATAATTTTGGATTGTCCTCTCTCTCTCTATTTGGAAAAATAGAGAGAATTGGACGTTTTTAAATGGTTGATTTACGACACCAAACAACAAAACATATAAAGGTTATTAAACAAAAGCTGAGAAATTTTAACAAAAAGAGAATAAGAGAGAAAAATGCAAAAAAAAATACAGGGATTTAACAATAGACGAGATTTAAGAATTAAAACGAATAATAAAAATTTGAATTAATTAATCAACTTTGTCTACTTTTAGGTTATTTATTTATTTTTGAAACGTATACAAGTTCAACTTTTATTTATTTTTAATAGGTGCTAGTTTGTGTTAGACAATTATATACAAGATTGTCTTTCAATTCTGCAGGGCCGGAACTACAAGATTTTTTAGGGGGGGGGGGGCAAATTTTCAATTAGCCGCCCCCCTCCTTAAAATTTTCTATGCAAAATTCATATCATTTTACCTTTTTTTTAGTAAATATTTCTTTAATTGCCGCCCCCTGATAACTGCCGCCCGGGGCACATGCACCCACTGCCCCCCCCCTAGATCCGGCCCTGCAATTCTGTTACACGAACCTCTGCCAAGTTTAGATTCCTATGTCGATACTTTGGAGGAGCTCTTGATTGGTGCTACTCTCTGGTGGCGAATTTTTATACATATCAATAAAGTTATTGGTTGCTAGATAGCAGCACAAGCTGGAATGAATAATTTTAGAAATACAATAATCAATAAAATTGATGAAGTCAGTAGCGACATCTGGTCTCAAATGATTCAACTATAATAATAAACTTATTGGTTATCAGATGGCAGCACAAGTTCCAATTATATATTTGAATGATTTTAAATTAAATTAACAAATTGACATTTGTTTTAAATTAGCTTCTCGGCTGCTGAGACCATTTAGGGTTATGCAATTATACATATTTATTATAATAAAAACTCGAATTAAAATTGAATTAAAAAACGTATACAAGTCCAAGTTTTATTTATTTTTAATAGTCCTTTTTTGGTGCTAGTCTCTGTTAGACAATTATACAAGAATTTCCTTTCAATTTTATTTCACAAAACTCTGCCAAGTTTTTTTAAATGCCTATGTCAATTCTTTCAGATAGCACATCTCAAGTCACTATGAGTTCAGTATAAGCATAGGCGCCGGAACTGGGGGGGGGGGCAAAATTTCTTCTTTTATTTCATTTATTTTTAAAAATGATACTTTACTTTTAAAAAATAAAATCTTTTAAATTAAAAAAAATTAAAAAAGTAAGAAATTCATTTTTTTCCAAAATATTTTATATAGACCCTATTGTATTTCTAATTTCTAAAAACATTTTATATTGAATTAAAAGAAGAAAATTCGCTCGGGAGCCGTGGCTCTCTGAGAAGACATTAGTCTCTTGCACCGGAGTCCCGGGTTCGCCTCCCGACCCAAGCGAGAAAAATTTATTTCATTTGATTTGACTACAAATCATTTGAAATAAATAGGGATGGGGGTCTAAATGGCCTTAGATGCAGAAAAAGACCTTAAAAAAAAAAGGAAATTAAAAATATTTATTTCCTTCAAATAGTATAAATATAGCCTAAAAAATTTTTTGATAAAATCACTAGCAAATTTTTTAAAATTTTAATTTTATTAAAATTGTGATTTTATTTAAAATTTTTAAAGCTTTATAGTAGATTTGTTTTTGTTTGATAATATTTGAACATATTAAATTATTTTAATTTTCTAAAAAAAAATTTTTGCCCCCCCCCCCCCCCCGATTCAAATTCGTTCCGGCGCCCCTGAGTATAAGTCGTGTATACATAGGTGCAACCAGGGGGGGGGGGGGTTAGGGTTTTAATCCCCTCCAGGAGATAAATATCAAAATATATATAACAAATAGATATAATATAATGTATAATTGGTGGCCAAAATGGTGATCTGCCGAAGGCCAATTTTCTTTAAAAACTAACTAACTAACTAAAACGAAATGCATCAACCTAAAAGATAAAAAAAATAAGAATTAGTTTTTTTTTTTTAAATTATTATTAGATTATGTGTATATTTGCCCGAGCTCGAAATTTGATCTGAGCTCAAACCAGCAAATGTAGTTGTTTTTTTTTTTTTTTTTTTTTTTTATTAATATTCTTCTGATTAAAGGAGGTGCAGAAAAAATTCAACATTTTGTAAATATGGCATTTTGGTATCAGGAATCTTCTGTATTTGGAGATGTAACGAAAAAAGATTTTTATTTGGGTTTCATATTTAATCTTCATTTACATGTCGTTATCTGGGTTTCTTTTGTAAAAAACAAGTCGCTCATTTATTAAGAGTAAGATTAGAAATGTGTGCGATCATATCTCGGTTTGTAGTAGTTGAGAATAACATTAAGAGGTGAGGCTTAATGCCTTCAACTTCAAGACAAGCCTTTGAATATTAAGTGCTGGTCAAGAGATTTTTTGATGATGTTTAGGACCTGGAAGAGAAAAAATAGGATATTATTATTTATTATCTATTAATAGTTAGAAGTTGATATTCAACAAATATTAGAGAGATTTCTTTAGTCATTTCTTAATACAAGTAAAGGGGTTGGAGAGAAATAACCAGCAAATTTATAGCTCCACCTGACGTCCTTTTATTTGGCAGATATTTCTGCTATGGACACAGAGCGGTCATCAGTTTAGAGAAGGCACCTCCGCTATGTATAACGCCCCTAAGGCATTTGATATAAATAGACTAAGCCCACCTACTATATCCTCGCGGCACTAAAGATGATGTGTGTTCTACGCATCGAAATATCTGCCAAATAAAAGGACGTCAGGTGGAGCTATAAATTTGCTGGTTATTTCTCTCCAACCCCTTTACTCTGCTCATCCCAGCCTAATATTCAAATCTTAATACAAGTGTTGATAAGTTA
>JAKCPI010028241.1:0-27743 GCA_023213315.1 Euborellia annulipes | reverse complement strand
ATTTGAACGGAAAAGAAAATTTAAAAAAAATTCTAGTTAAATCATTAATTTAATAAAAAAACAAAGCCCTTTACCTGTCTTAAAACATTTACGAGATCTCTGGCTATTTGTGAATCACTATCTGGGTCATAGAATGAAGTGGCTTTTCCACGATTTCCAACTCGACCAGTACGTCCAATTCGATGAACATACTCGTCAATAGTTTTTGGGAGATCAAAATTGACGACGTGATTGACACCTTTGATGTCCAAACCCCGGGCAGCAACTGCAGTAGCCACCAAAACTGGACAACGACCACTTTTAAAATCGGATAGAGCTATTTCCCGTTCACGTTGAAGACGATCGCCATGGATCGAAGTCGTTGGGAATGAACTTTCCGAAAGATAAAGAGCAATAAAATCTGCAGTCCGTTTCATTTCGACGAATACCAAAGTTTTGTCTTCCTCTAGAAAAAAAGTATACGATAAATTAAAAAAATTTGACCTTTTTTTTATCATGATATTAGTGATTTTGAAAATAATATATAAAATAAATTACCTGCTCTTGAAACGACTTCGATTAATTTATCTCGTTTGTCAAATTTCTTAACAAGATGGAATGTTTGTTCGACATCTTCACAAGCGCCTCCCACAATGCCCACAGTTAAAAACAAATAATTGTTAAGGAATTTTTGGGCCAGCATTTGGATTTCTTCGGGAAAAGTTGCTGAAAACATGAGAGTTTGACGATCACCCTAAAAAAGAAGAAAGAAAAAAATACATTATTTAAGAGATAATAATAATATAATAATAAAAATAAATTATTTATGGTAGATTTTAAAATAATAAATATTTAAAAAGGAAATAAATTCGAATAACATTTTGATAAAAATAAATATCAAACTTAAGGCTCTTCAGGAGGCAAGGTCTTCGCATATTTTTGCCGAAAGATGGCGTTAAGGGTCTTAAAAATTTAGACAAAAAGCCCAACCAACTATTATGAAAATTTGCCAATAAATGGCAGCACTATACAATAAATGCCTTTTTAAGTGCCTATTTTAATCATTTTTAGTGCTTAGTTGCCTGCCTATTTTAAAGATTTTTAGTGCCTATAAATCCGAGCTCTAGTTATAAAATTTATTTACAGTGTATTTCAATTTTTTAAATGAAATAAAAAAAAAAAAATTTGGGCCCCCCTTTGACCAAGTCCTGGGACCGCCACTGAATGGCAGGATCGTAGGGCTATATTTAGATCTGGATAACGCCGGGCCGGCTGTTAGACTAGCCTGCCATCTTTTGCATGAGTGCTGAACTATTTGGACGTTAATTTTTACATAAATAAATTTTTTTTTACTTTTCCACCATTTCATTTAATTACATAACTAATTATTATGGGTTGGATATTAATGAACTAATTATTATAGGTTGGATATTAATAATTTTTAGATTTTAAAATTTTTTTTTTTATAATAGAATTTAGCCCTTGACCCGTGGCTTAGTGAGAAGAGCTTCTCGCCCCGGAGTCCCGGGTTCGCTTCCCGTACTAAGCGAGAAAAATTTATTTCATTTGATTTGACTAGAAATCATTTGAAATAAATAGGGATGGGGTCTAAATGGCCTTAGATGCCGAAACGTTAAAAAAAATAATCGAATTTTTTTTTTGGCATTTTCTATATAATTATAAAAAAATATTTTTTAATTAATCGTAATTTTAAAAAAAGCATTCAATGTAAATTGCTAATGAATTTAAATTATTAAAAAAAAAACCGCTTAAAAAAAAATACTTTAAAATGCCTCAGTAGTTTCGATTAAAAATTCAATGTGTCCTCCTGGAGCCCTGGAATTATTTAGAGAAATTGTTTGTTTTTTTTAAAAAACTAGCATCTACTATTCTTTTTTTTGAAAAGCAACATCTTTGAAATATAAATAAATATATAAGAAATATTTTACCGAAGCCACCATAGATTCATGATTCAAGAGATTTTCGATATCTGGTAGAAAACCCATATCAAGCATTCTATCAGCCTCATCAAGAACCAAAAAACGCAAGGAACTAAATTTGACACGTCCACGTCTCATAAAATCTAAAAGTCGTCCTGGAGTAGCAACCAAAATATGACAGCCTTTCTGTGAAAATAAAAAAAAAAAGCACGAATTAACTCGGATATTTCTGTATTTAAAAGAAACAAAAAAAAAAAAAAGTTTAGATAAAATAAAACAAGTATGCTTCCATGCCACCAAAATATTCGCAATTCCAATTTACTTAAATGAATTTTATTATTGCCAAAATATAGTGACTATATTCTATTTTATTTTATTTATACCAATAAATTCCACATCTTTATATCAAAATCATATATACATATATATCGCCTGGTGAGAGTCATAGTGGCGAAAGTCAGAAAATTCAATTTTTGAGTTAAGCCTACCAAAGGTTGTTAAAACGCCTTCTCTTTGAGTGCCAAAGTGGCAAAAATATATTTCCACAATCACGTAAAATACAAAATAATTAATAGGTTGGAGGGAAAGTGGTGTAGGTTTTACGTGAAACATATTTATAAGTAAAAATTATTTAGTATCTGTGAGATTTCACCAAGTTATAAATGAAAGAAATATTTGAATTTATAACTCGATATATTTCGGGCTATTAATCCATCTTCAGGAGTACATGTGACTGCCCGACTGCACTCTTGAAGATGGGTTAATAGCCCCGAAATATATCGAGTTATAAATTCAAATATTTCTTTCATTTATAACTACAAGTTAGTGAAATCTCACAGATACTAAATAATTTTTATACAAAATAATTTAACTTTCCAATGACATTTCGCGGACCTCCTTTTGGGAACAGGGATGCCAGATGTCCCGGATTTCGCGGGACAGTCCCGCGCAAAAGTGAAATGTTCCGCGTCCCGCATAAGCACGCAAATGTCCCGCAGATAAAAAAATTATTATATAATATTAAAATAAATTAATATAATTTTATACAAAAACTAACAAAAACTTAAATATTATATCAATTTAAAAGAAGTTAAAATGTACAATAAAAAAAAAAAAAAAAATGAAGGTGTAGTTATTTTAAAAGAAGTGAAATCAAGTGAGAAATATTGAACATTTTCGAATAAAATATATAATTATAAGTAAAAACAAAAACTTATTATAAATAGGCCTACTAGTTATAAAAAAAAAATTAATTACTTTTGTATTTTTTTAGCTTCCTTTTCAATTGTTTTTTGTCCCGCAAGACCAAATTTTAAATCTGGCATCCCTGGTTGGGAACCATTGATGTATTGATATGAAATATATATTTCTAAGTAAATTTAACACAAATACAAATCATTTTAATAAATAATTAAAATTATAAAAAGATATTAAATTTACTTAGATATGTATAAGATATATCATGTTTAATAAATTACTGCAGCGGTTTCCAAACATCATGTTATTACGCCTCCCTTAAAAATATTCAATCTTATGACGTCTCCCTCCCCCCCCCCCCCCCCCCCATTTTAAAAATAATCTGGTGTGACTGGCGCACAGCACACAACTTTCTTTCCACCTTCGGTAATCGAATGTTGTGTACTGTGCTGTCACACCAGATTTTTTGTGTCGACATGTATTTAGTTTCCGACAGTACGGTACATTCGATTTTCCAGATGTAAAATTTTTTTATTTTTAAAAAACATTCACACTTTTTTCTCATTCACACTCACACTCACACACACATTCACACTGTCTTTTCGGCTTAGGCCATTTAAGACATTTACGATAACCGTTATTTATGAATTTACTATATATTAGGGTCCAGGCATTTTATTTAAGCCATCTGGTATCCAGATGGCTTAAATAAAATCATCGGACTGCCTGGGGTCCGAACCCGCGACGTTTGGTATATGAGGTTAGCACGCTAACCTCTACGCCATGCCCCGAGGGCAAGATGTAAAATTTATAAGTATGACAAAATATTTATATTTTGTTACCATGGCAACCATTTCTCCTATCTTTTCTATGGAGAACAAGAGTAAAGTGGTCTTCAGAAGATTTCAATCACAAAATGAGAATATACATTTTAAAGAGAATCTAAAAAAATAATTGATTTTTTGAATTTTAAAAAAATCGTTGGAGCAAATTTTGAGAAAATCGAAAAAACTGAAAAAGTGCATCAGTAAAGTACTAGTGCTCTTTGGTCGATTTTGGTCAAAAGCTTCGTGTCACGTCCCATGGGGGTGCCTAACTTAAATATAAAATTTCAACCTCCTAACTCTTTTCGTTCTTGAGATATTTTGTTCACAGACACACACACACACACACAGACACACAGACAGACCATGTCGCGAAAACCACTTTTTGGATTCAGGGGACCTCAAAACGTGAAGATCCATCAAAATCTGGACATCGAATTTTTGACATGAATCCAATACTTTCTCTCTCTATATATATTAACATATATATAGAGGTAAGAAGAAAAGTAATAATTAGGGCTCGAGATTTCGCCCTATTTGCCTTTTTTAATTTATGGCTTAAAATTTAGGCCAATATGATATGTATACGTTTCATGAAATTCTGAATAAATAGGAGGCATTTGTTAGTGCCTATAATGCCTATTTTGGCCGATTCTGGGTTTTAGTCTATTTCATCTATAAATGCCTTTTTAGTGCCTATTTTAAGTTCAATTAGCCATTTTCATTTTTTTATGAGCTATACATAGCCTAAATTTAAAATTTTTTTGAATTATCCAGAAAATATTTCAAAGGGGGAGGGGAAAGGGGGGTAATTACCCCCCCCCGAGATTTGAAAAAAAAAAAATTTTTTCCGAAAAAAAAAAAAAAAAAAAATTTATGTAAAATTAGTACTTAAAAATTTGATTTGTATTTATATTTTGGCAAAACAAGTACAGAATGAGCCTTCACAATTACCGAAATTAAGAAAAAATTGTGTGCTGTGCGACCAGTCACAACAGATTATCAAAAATAAGACATCACTTTTTTAAATTTTTTTATATTATTTCTTAAATAATGCCTTTTAAGTGCCTTTTAAGCGCCTTTTTTCACAATAAATGCCTTTTTAAGTGCCTATTTTAATAATTTTTAGTGCTTAGTTGCCTGCCTATTTTAAAGATTTTAAGTGCCTATAAATCCGAGCCCTAGTAATAATACAAAAACAAAAATTTGTAATTCTATTTTTTATTAATTCTTATTTATTATTTTATTTACAAATTAGTGTGATGTGGATGGATGGAGGACAGCAGTCAGGTAGGTAGTCTCTTTTTAATAAAACTGACTCCCTGCTGTCCTCCACATCACACCAATTGATATCTCACAGCCACATTCCATCAATTTTATTTACAAAACTAGCAATCATTTGGAAAATTGCTAGCTGTGGTTAATATTTGCACCTTTTCCTAGACTAGTCGGTTAGAGGTCTTCCGAAGTAGAAACTAAGTATTACGTTTTTTTGACGCGCAACTGAATTAATATTTGTCGCACATTTTCTGATGAAACTACACTTGTGACGGAAAAACCACATTTGAAATCTCCTGGTTCTACAAGAAACGAAAGTGGGGTGATTTTGAAAGATAAATTTATAATAGCATTTATTTTCCTGTCTTTCGACATAATCCAAGCTCCTAAAAACTTTCTCAAAAGTCACTCTTTCTTCTTTTAATCAACTCAACAAATTCTCAAACACTCAAACTCATAATAATTTCTGTTTGGTTCCTGGCCTGGTGGTAGCTGGGACCATTTGCAAATTAAGAGGTTAATTGTATTTTTTGTCTTACCGCAATTTGATTCGCCTGGTGAAAGGTTGCCGTCCCTCCATATGTCACCATTGTTTTAATTATTGACCCATGAGCAAATTTCCTTGCTTCATTATGGATTTGAATTGCTAATTCTCTTGTAGGGGCCATAATAATAGTGTGAGGCTCCGCACACGATCCAGATATCAACTCCCGAGGATCTTCAAGAAGAGTATTAATAATGGGTAAAAGAAAAGCTGCTGTTTTCCCGGAACCGGTTTGAGCACAAGCCATAATATCACGGCCAGCAAGAATAATGGGAATTGCATGTTTTTGCACAGGTGTCGGTTTTTGATATCCTGATTTTTTAATATTTTCCACAAGATATTCCCGAAGACCAGAATTATGAAAGCTCTGTAAAGCTTGAGGAACATTTTCACCGGAGACCTGAAATTATATAAAGATAAATTTATTGTTAATATTTAATTTAAGGAAATTTAAGGAATTAATTGATTTTGATACTTACATTAACATCAATTGAATCATAATTAGCAAAATTGATGCCTGAAGTAATTCCAGCGTTGAAAATTTCTTCTTCAACTTCTGTTGGATCCGGCGGAATATAAGTGACTCGTTCACGTTCTTTAAATAAAAAAAATCATTTCATTAATTTTTATCAGGTATAAAGAAAAGACTAAAGAAGGTTGCAGCCTTATATTTTATTTTATTCTTTCAGTCTACCTGAAACGTTTCGGTTCCAGGGTTTTGTATTATCGTCAAGGTCTGGACTGAAAACTGTGTGATAAAGGATTATATATATTAGGGTGTTTCATTTGAACCAACATTTTGTTTTCCCGGACCCAATGAAAGTTTGTTCCAAACATCGAAAAAAAAAAATTCCCTCGATGTTTCAGCCCTTAACCTCTCCTCTCGATCTTTGAATTTATCATTTAAATAACATGTAAATCATTGTTTTTTTTTTTTTAATTGTTATAGCTCAGTTCGGTTTTATGATTTTTCATTGCGATTAGTCACAATCTGTATGGATTAGACAGTCTTTAAAATGTTCAGTATTGTTTTATTGTTACTTGAACCGTTTCTCGTTTCATCGGTGTCGTTCTATTTCCATGAATTTTTATGAATATTGTCATATTTTCTTTGTTATTAACAAAGATACACAAAAACCCCCCCCTTTTTATCTTTATTGGTGGGGTGTGTGTGGTGGGTGTGAGTGTGAATGGGAATGGGAAAAGAGGGAAAGATAATAAAAAAACATATGGAAAAACTTACAAGAAATTAAATTTTCTACAAAAAATGTCCCATTAAATATTTAGCTCAAGTGCATTATTCACAAGATATATTCAGGATGTTTTTTAGAGATAATTCATGATCATAGGAAAAATTATCCATCTTGTTTAAAAAGCGCATTGTAAATATGAATATATATTCTATCAGAATGTTAAATTTCTATCGTCTCTTAAGTTTCATTTCATAAATATCACCTAATATGTTTTTTTTAGAGACTTCCTGACAATTACTAAGTTTGGAAGGTAAAAAGTTGAAAAATAATTCGATAACGTTAATTTTATCGAAAATAGGCCTTAACTTAACTCTTTAATAAAAAATACTTTCCCCTATTTATGATATTGGCTGTGATCAAATGATCACTAAATTATATCTAAATGGGTTTAAAAACTATTTAAAAAAACGTTTTTTTTTTTTTTTTTTTTTTTTTTTGCGTGATCATATGATCACGGTAGGCGTTAAAGGGTTAATAGGTAATAAGCTAAATTTAAGAAATAATACAACTAAAGTTGAAATTTAATGAATTTTTCAATTCTCAATATATTAAACTAAATATATCTGTATGTGAATAACGCACGTGAGCTAAATATTTCATAGGACATTTTTTGTAGAAAATTAAATTTCCTCCAAGTTTTTTTTTTTGTAGCTTAAAAGCCGTTCTGTTAATAACAAAGAAAATATGACAATATTCATGGAAATAGGACTTTCGAGGCCGACACCGAATTCGAGGGAACTTAATTCCTCAAACCAATATAAAACTCAACTTCTTCAATTATAATAAAGAGAATGAATTTAGAGTTGTAATTATTCAAATGATATATAAAAAAAATTATCAACCTAAAGAGTATTTTATCAGAAAGAAAATATATAATACTCAGGTTTCTTGTAATCTAAAACTGACTATTTGGCAGAATTTAAGATAGCCTAAGAAGAATTGAGAAGCTCATTTCAAAGATGACTAATAACTTAAAATATAAATATGGGAAAACGAATTTTGACTTTTCAATTTCTTTAAAATAAATACTAATAAATTAATTTTAATTTCGATAATAAACTATATGACTATATATAATTTTTTATATTATATACACTGCGCGTGAAAAAAAACGTATTAAAAAAACCTGTTCTAATCTATCTTAAAACTTTCGACCGATGGTTCTCGTTGAAACATTTTGTAAATTAAAATTAAATATACAAATTAATTTAATTTGTATTTATAATTTTAACTTAAAATATTTTACACATTTTTAAGTAAATTTAACACAAATACACATCATTTTAATAAATAAAAATAAAAATAAAAATGTAAAATAAAAATAAAACAAATTTCTCTAAATAGGCCTATATTTAACATTTACTTAATATCTCCTAAACACGAATTAGAGTGTTTTTAAAAAGTCAAAAAGTCGACTTTCAGAAATGATTAATCGATTCTGAGAATCGAAAATTATCAGGTCTATTCCAAAATCGAAAATCGACTTTCCGACCGCCTTTCCCATCCCTATACTACTTTCTTTAAAATTTAAATAATCAAACTAGAAAACGAATCGAGTTCTTTAATAATGACGGTCAAAGGTACTAGGTGAGTCTCCTCTTAAATAATTTTATATTTTGTATTAGTGAAGTTTATAATTTTCAATACTCAGGATTATAGGCGCTTATGGCTGATGAGGATTTTTAAAAAGAGCAAAATGATAAAAAATAATCTTACCCGGCTCTGTCGGTTTATCGCCTCCATCGTTATCTTGATTGTCATCATCTCCATCGCCACCTCCGAACCTTCCTCCACCTCTTCCACCTCCGCGACCACCTCTTCCTCCTCTTCCTCGACCTCTGCCACCTCCTCGACCACTAAATCCATTTGTTTCTTCATCGTTCTCATCCATGTTATCACCACCGCCCCTGTTATAATCGTCAAAATCTCCGTTTCTCATTCCGCCACCCCGACCACCTCGGCCGCCACGTCCTCCACGACCTCTTCCTCTACCCCGAGATTTAAATCCATCTTCTGCATCTGGCAGTCTTTCATAAGAGCAATCGTCAAATTGTCCTGATATTGGAGTGTCGTTCCATTCTTTATTAGGAGGATTTTCTTGCCATCCATCATTATTATCTTTCCATCCATTTTCATTATCTCCTGGACTTTTTTCTTCACAATCGGCCATACTAAATCCTCGGCCACGTGAGCGTGTTGTCTCCCTTTCTTCCACCTGAAAATTAAAAAAAATTAAGTGTTTTATATAAATTTTATATTCAAGATTAAGAAATAGAAATGAAGACTATTGAACCAGTAAAAATATCTAGCACATTTTGCAGATATTTCAGTTTCAATGATATGACCGTGGAGTCAAATTTAAAATTTTAATGATATATAACTGATAGTGAAGGTGCCAAAAATAATTCAATTACCTGAGTGTATTCGTCGTCCCATTCATCACTCATTATGTGTCGAGATATGTATAAAACTAAAAAAAAAAAAAAAAAATTAAATTAGTTTCTTATAGCTATCTTAAAATTAGTAGCATATTTAAACAAAGTTATTAAAATTATAAACTATTTAATAGAAATTATTGGAGAAACAGCTACAGTGTGTTATATTTTAAGGAAATAGCTAATAAGTTCACTCAGTTATTTTTTACAAAATTATTTTCATCTTTCATGAACTGCAATAAGAAACTGAGTAAACCTCCTGAATTCCTTCAAACAAAAATCATGTAAAATAAATGGCTATAAGAAAACAATGGAAATAAGAGCAGGGAATATTCAATCACTCGCTTATTTAAGGATACCGGTAAGTCAAAAATAATAATAAACTTAACGTAAGTCAAAAATAATAACTCAACAGGTACTTTCCAATTTGTATGAGTGAAAAGCCTCCTTTCAATGATAAAAAATTATGAATTTTTAGACAATAAAATTTCTGCGGGGTCGACGGATCTCATTTTTTATATCCAACACCTCTCTTCTTACGAATTTGTTTTGTATAAGCCATTCTTTATAAAGTTTTTAAAATTTTACTCATCCTATCTCTAGTAAACCAAAATATACATTATTTTCTTAAAATGTTGTATTGTATATTGTTCAAAATATAAATAAACTATCGAATAAGACCGAAGATTGTAAGAGGATGATATGCAATTTTGAATTGGGAAGTTTATTCCTTAATGGATAGCAAGCAGGTTCTTCAAGCAAATATCTCAATAAAAAACAAATATTTTTCATTTTCAGGATTTTATTCATTTGATGACTCTGTGCACATTTTCCACAAGTTTCGGTCAGTCAAATGACCATCATCAGATCTGATGTTGTTTTTTATTGAAATATTTGCTTCAAGAACTTTCTATCCATTTTAATAAACTATTAAAATTTGTTATTATTATCGCAGTAACAAACTATATTTCCTAATCTAGGAAAATCTATGAGATGCAGCTTCTATTTTACTTGATGATTTTTATAAATTTTTTAATTAAAAAATATAATTTTTAAATTGAAACTTTATTTTGATCGACACAAATTTTTTCGTTTCTCTATCAGCATGTCGCGTTACAAGCCGTGACGTCAAAGGCTGTGACGCTACAAGTTATGACGTCACAAGCCGTGACGACAAAAATAGGAAAGTTGAAATTTAATATATATGACGAATTATAAAAAATAATTGAGATTTAATTTTTCAATTTTTAAATTGATAAAATATAATTTTTAAAATAATTTAAAATGATTCAAATACTAAATAAATATTTTACTCAGTTTTTAATTTAACATACGCCAATTGATTTCCCATTATCATTCTCATTTTCCAATTATTAAATTAAGATTAAAAACGCGATTTTAATACCTTAATTGAATAATTTTCTGAAAATTTTCAGTTAAAAGCCTACGATCCGAACAAAAGTTTCACTTGCATCGTGGTTTCATAAAACCACACAATGTTTTTTTTATTATTATTGGTGCTGGGTGGGCAGCCAGGATTAGAAATAAAATTTTGTGTTATTTCTAATTTTATTAGAAAGAAATAGAAATTTAGAAAGCTGAGGTACCAAATCAGGATTCGCAGGAACTTTGCAGTTAGGAGAATAAATATAAAATCTTTTATTTAATTTTAATTTGCCGACGTTTCGGTTGCTAATCACGACCTTCATGTCAATTTATTATTTAATCTCCTGGCTGCAAAGTTCCTACGAATCCTAATTAAATCTCCACAGCCAAAAACATCAAGTTCTTCAAGTTCATCAGAAGAGGCAGTTAAAGCCATAGCCCAATATTTCATAAACAATCAAATAACAATTTGATCTTGAGGTGCCAAATATTTTATTTTTCACAATTTGAAATTTAATAACAAGGTGGCCCATGACCCGTAGTTCAGAGATAAGACATTAGCTTCTCATGGCTGGGATCCCGCGACCCCTTCCCGTCCCAAGCGAGAAAAATTTATATTGGCTATTTGAAAAAAATAGGGGTGGGGTCTAAATGGACTTAAATGCCGAAAAGACCTTAAACAAATATTTAAAAAAAAAATTCCAAAAAATGTTTTCAGTCCTAACCAATTTCTTTTACAAGTGAACAAAGGAGGGTTTATTGGGAAATTCCCATTGTGTAAATAAGCTAAATTGTAAATGAGACTTTTAGCAAGTGTACCAGGTATAACGGCATAATAGAGTTGGGTAAACCCTAAAATAAATACAAAAAGGTTGTCAGTTCATTGCTCTTTATTTATATTTTAAAAATTTCTTCTAGGGAAATTTTTAATATTCTGAATAAAAAACAAGACCCAAAAATTCTAAACAAGCCAATCAATAAAAAAAGCATTTTTTTTTTTTATTGATTCAAAGAATAATTTTTCTCTAGTTATCTCCAAATAAAATAAAAAAATTCTAAAATTTATAATATAATAATAATAATAATTCCAGGGGAGGTTTTGCACTAATGAACTTTCTTTTTGTTGTGTGTTGCACGGCTTTGGTAAAGAAATACAAATAATCTGGTGGGACTGGTCGCACAGAACAGAACACAACTTTCTCTTACTAAAGGTAAGTCACACCAGATTTTTGTGTCGACATATGTTTGGTTTCCACCAACATATTAAAATTCAAGATAAAAAATTTATAAGTATGGGAAAATATTTATATTTTGTTACTATGGTAACCATTTCCCCTATGAAGTACAAGAGTAAAGTGGTCTTCAAACAATTTTGAGGGCAAAATGAGAATATACATTTTAAAGAGCATCTAAAAAATAATTGATTTTTGAATTTTAATCAAAATCGTTGGAGCGAATTTTGGGAAAATCGAAAAAACTGAAAAAGTACATCAGTAAAGTACTAGCTAGTACTCTTTGGTCGATTTTGATTAAAAAAGCTTATTTTGAGTGTCCGCGAGGGTATCTAACTCTTAAGGGGCCCTTACACGATCAATCATACTGACAGTATTTGAGCTGATTGGCGTTTTGACTGAACGTGTATGGGCAAGACTGAAGACTGATGGCCGTTTTCTTTTTGTTTTTTTATTGTTACTTAGTGGCAGGGAACAAAGTTAGTTTAGTTAAGAAGAAAAATTAGAGGCTTCCCACAGTCGAATGAGCTAAAAAGAACTTTATTCTGACTGGTAGTCTGAATACTACGTGTAAAATTATACTTGAATGATGAAAATACTGACGGTTGGACTGATTCAGGCAGACTGACAGTATGATTGATCGTGTAAGGGCCCCTTTAAAACTGAACACCCACAGACAGACCATGTCGCGAAAACCACTTTTTTGGATTCAGGTGACCTCAAAACGTATATATCCCTCAAAATATCGACATCGAATTTCTGACCTGAATCCAATACTTTCTCTCTATATATATTAAAACATATAGGTATAGAGATAAGAGAAAGTAAAAAAGTGAATAATGAAGCAACTAAAGAGAATCGAAAAACGCAACCCGCCAAAGGAAGCCAATAAACATTTTTATTGCCTCCAACATTTATTTAATTTAAAATAAAATTATTTTTTTTACTATGTTTCTAGGCTTTTGGAAGATAAATAATCCTGAATGAAAGTGATAGTGTAGCCGGCCGGGTCAATCTTATATATAAAACTGACGACACAAGTCTTAATGAAAGCAAATTTAGGTAAATCTGAATGGAGAGGAAAGAAGCGTGTAAAGTTCTTTTTTTGGCATTTAGATCCCGTTCCTATTTAATTCCATTGATTGGTATCCAATTAATTTAAATAAATTCTTCGCCTGGGACGGGATGCGAACCATAGAGTCAAGTTGTTTAAAATTATGTTGAAGGCTCAAGCCACGCTAAATTCTACTCAAGACCTTCCCAATTTATATATTTTATCGGCAAAATTTAATTTAAATAATTAGTAGTAGCCTTAGTCGGAAAAAATTAAAAAAAAAAACATGTTAGTTTGGAATTTTAAGGAAGCCAGTAGTCGTTAATGCATAAAATTATTTAACATAGCCAAAATAGAAATATAGAGATAGTCTCTAAAGTTGCAACGTCGGCTGAATCTAGATCTAAAGTAGTAGTAAAGAACGTAAAAATATTGCCTCAATAGTTTAGTTTCTATATTAAAGGAAAATTGTTAATTCAATTTGACCAAGTCAGTAAAAGTTGAATTGTTTACAAAATATGATCATGTCCAGTCAGCCGAAAATCAAATAAATATAAAATTTATGAATGACTTGTATTCATAATTTTGATTGAGAATGCAGTCTCAATAAAAAGGCAGATGTTTCTAAAATTCAAAATTGACTTGTTTCGAACAAATAAAACATGTTTGAATTTGGTACTAAACAACAAAAAGGATTCTTTATTGAGGATCCTTAACTTTTCAGTCAAAAATATCAAAGATATTTCATAAAGATATATTCAAATGATACCAAGAGACAGATGTATTAAACAGAACAAGACAAAGGATTGATTTGTGTTCATATTTGAACTAATATCAAAAAAATTAAAACAATTTTTATTTAAAAACGAAGCTGACAGGTTCTCTATTAAAAAGGTAAAAACTGGAAAAAAAAAACTTTTCTATTCTAACTAAATGTTTTGGTTGATGATTGTTAATGATAACAATGGAAAATTAAATTTGGTTTTATAATAATTAAAAATTTGTTTTTAAATTTAATACTATTTAAATAAGATTCATAAAAATTTTAATAATATTTCATCTTTTAAAAAGGAAAATAAAGTAACAGACTAGCATAATTTATTAAAATTTTAGAAAGAGTAAAAGGTTGAATTAATTTAATATTCTGAAAATGCCTCCCTAGAATAAATCGTCTCGAAGGGAAATAAAAAAAGAAAAAAAAATTTGATAAGTAAAATTCTTAAAAATTAAAAAAAAAATGGCTGAAAAAATTCCCTTAATTTAAAAAAAAAAAACAATACGATTACGGTACAAGAAATGTCGTTATAAAATTCATAAATGTATTGTATTTGATACAAAAAATTTCGTAGCAAAATAAGATTTCTCTAAATTAAAATAATTATAATTCTTCTTTAAATGATTTAGAAATTTAAATAAATACTGTATTTTGATAATTCAAATTGTAAAAGTTGTCAAATGAAGATAAAGAAATTTTAACATAAGATATAAAAAGTAAAAAATGTCAATTAAATAAAAATTTGGTACTTACAATTCTGAAGAATACGATAAGATAAGATCAAAGTTGATTGTAAATTATTATTAATTATAAAGATTAAAATTGTTTAAAATTTATATGATCGAAATAAAACAAGTTTCTTTCAAATGAAGGAGTTTTAAACGAATGAATGATCTTCTAGAAGCCTCAATGCATGTGGACTCATGCTTTGCGGGAAAAGCAAGTCAAAGAGGTCACACACGAAGATACCACAAACGTGACATAAATATTAAATTCTTAAAAAAAAAAAACAAATTAATATTTTAAATATAATCTTATTGATTATAAAGTATATTTATTTTATTCACTTTTTTTTTTATAAATAATATATTTAATATTTTTATCTCCTTGTAAAAAAAAAAAATAAATTTATTTTTCGTTGCGACCGTAGCGACATCTTGACTCTAGTGTCAAGAAAGAGAACTAACTATTTTATTTATAAATTTCAAAAGTTAAAGAGTTTTATTGTATTAGAAATATATTTATATACAGGGCCGGCGCAAGCTATTCTGCCGCCCTAGGCAAGATATTTTTTTTGCGCCCCCCCCCAAAAAAAAACTTTAAAAAATTTATTTTGCCGCCCCCTCCTTAAAATTTTCCCTGATCTCAAAAATTTTTCTGATAAAAATTTTTTTTTTTTTTTTTTCGCGGAACCAAAATTTTTTCCTGTGTGCCGCCCCCGGGACCGAAATTTTTTTATTTTTTTTCGGGTGCCGCTTGTGGAAGCAAATTTTTTTTTTTATTTTTCCCTTTTTGCCGCCCTCTCCAGGTTGCCGCCCTAGGCGGCCGCCTAGCTTGCCTAGTGGACAAGTGGTGCGCCGCCCCTGTTTATATATACATATTTTATTGAAAAAGAATCTGGCGTAACTGGTCGTACAGCACACAACTTTCTCTTATCTTCGTTAATCGAAAGTTGTGTTCTGTGCTTGTCACACCATTTTTTTGTGTCGAGATATTTTTTTTATTTTTTATTTAAGGTCTTTTTCGCCATCGGAGGCATTTTAGTTGCCGCCTCCGAGCCAGGTGATTTTTGGCGTGCGCGCCAGCCCCCCCCCCCCCTACATGAGGTATAAAAAACAGTTAAGAATAAAAAAAAAGTGCAGGAGGTGGATTTGAACTCGCGAAGTTTGGTTTCGTGAGAATGGAAAAAAAAATTGATGACAGTTTAGCCACTTGAGCCACACTTTACTTAATTTTGAAAAGGGAAAATAAGCCATATGAGAAACATGAAATAAAAGAAGAATTAAAAAAATGTTAATATTCCACATATGATATATCATTTTGCATTACTTTTTATGCTGATTAATAATTTATAATTAAAATTTCAATAGCTTTCATAGTTTTCAAATAATTCAATGGGCAAGCGTCAGATTGTTTATCTCTTGATGTAATTAAACCAAAAACTCTATCTAATATATGATACATGTCATTAATTCTTGAATTCCCCCTGATTTCAGAGAACTAAAGCCCTTTTAATTATATGATCTAATTTGGGAGTTATTGGCGATCAAAGTTAAGCTTATTTTCGATCTTAATGACATGAACACTCAATTCTATATATTTTCGAAAAAGCTTATTTAGCATTGTCTGATTAAAACCAAATTTTTACCAGAGATTTATAATTAAAAAATGAGTATTTTTCTAAAGTTTCATTGAGATTGGTAAAGAAATAAATAAAATATTGACTATTTTGTAAATTGAGTTTTAGAATTCGGGATCTCGGATGTGTAAAGAGAGCGGTCTAGGGAGCGGGTCTGGGCTTGACATCCGAGATCCCAAATTCTAAAACTCAATTTACAAAATACTCAATATTTTATTTATTTCTTTACCAATCTCAATGAAACTTTAGAAAAAACTCATTTATTAATTATAAATCTCTGGTAAAAATTTGGTTTTAATCAGACAATGCTAAATAAGCTTTTTCGAAAATATATAGAATTGAGTGTTCATGTCATTAAGGTCGAAAATAAGCTTAACTTTGATCGCCAATAACTCCCAAATTAGATCATATAATTAAAAGGGCTTTAGTTCTCTGAAATCAGGGGGAATTCAAGAATTAATGACATGTATCATATATTAGATAGAGTTTTTGGTTTAATTACATCAAGAGATAAACAATCTGACGCTTGCCCATTGAATTATTTGAAAACTATGAAAGCTATTGAAATTTTAATTATAAATTATTAATCAGCATAAAAAGTAATGCAAAATGATATATCATATGTGGAATATTAACATTTTTTTAATTCTTCTTTTATTTCATGTTTCTCATATAGCTTATTTTCCCTTTTCAAAATTAAGTAAAGTGTGGCTCAAGTGGCTAAACTGTCATCAATTTTTTTTCCATTCTCACGAAACCAAACTTCGCGAGTTCAAATCCACCTCCTGCACTTTTTTTTAAAAATCATATTATCAATTTCCTTTTATTTTTAATGCTTACTTATAATTTCATTTATCTGTCATTATAACGAGAGAAAGGATTTGTGGAATATAAATTTTGGTAACCCTATGTTTAGGGAATTTTGACAAATTATTAAATAACTTTTTTAACTTTGCCCATCAACCGTAGGTTGGACAGGTAAAGTTAATGTAATCGTAAAAAAAAATCGAAATTTTTCTGAAGCTGCCAAAATGCGTTTTGAGGTCCCCTGAATCCATTTAAGTAGTTTTTGGAATGGTGTCTGTGTGCTGTGTGTGTGTATGTCTGTGGTAATTTTTTTCGTCAACGAAATCTCAAAAACTATTCACCCAATTGTTTTGAAATTTTGCACACATAAACTAGGGGTAAAGCTTAAGAACTGAAAAGCTTTTGGTAAACATCGGACCATTAGGGGGGCTCTAGGGGGGGGACAAAATTTTTTTCTTACATAACCTATAATTTTTTTTATATATTCAGAAACTAGACTTCCTCCCGAGTAAAATGATATATAATATGTATAACATCGGACCATTAGGGGGACTCCAGGGGGGACAAAATTTTTTTCTTACATAACCTATAATTTTTTTTATATATTCAGAAACTAGACTTCCTCCCGAGTAAAATGATATATAATATGTATAACATCGGACCATTAGGGGGGACTCCAGGGGGGGACAAAATTTTTTTTCTTACATAACCTATAATTTTTTTTATATATTCAGAAACTAGACTTCCTCCCTAGTAAAATGATATATAATATGTATAACATCGGACCATCAGGGGGGCTCTAGGGGGGGGACAAATATTTTCATCTTGAATAGTGGATGGGCAAAGTTGTGCGCTCGGCTTAGTCCGACCCTTTATTTTAATGAATCTATTATATTGAATTATTATAAATTATAATAAGAGATAAAATTTCAAAATGTTAATTTCTTTTTTATGCATAAAGAGGACCTTCTCGGGATTACAGGAAAAGGATCCAGGGGGCGACGCGGCTAGTAATAATAATAATGTATCTGTGGCTTGAAACATGCTGTCAGAGCTAGAGAGATGATTTCAGCAACTTAGGGAGGAATTTCATGCTAAAATTTGACAGCGCCTATACTAGCGCCTCAATTGGCGACGAATCAGTCTAGAACAATGGATTTCAATTACCTCCCTGCCATAGCCTGATAGGAAGAACTTGGCCAAAACAAAGGTTAGAAAATACTGGATTATGGGGGGGAGAGGACAGCACAAGTTAGACACTTGCCACAGGCGCTTCATACCCTTGTTACGGCACTGATCCCACCCAGAGCAACATATACACGGAACACAAGGGAGGCTAAGTCCCAGCATCCCTATACTATTCAGATCACGACTAACAGAACTAGTCAATTCCAATCTTCCTTTGTCCCCATGACCTCCCGTGGAACAATAGTTAATATTAATATACAGGGAAGATATATACAATAAGCTCTAAAGTTAAATCCTACATTCACATGTGATAATTTCATTGTTTTTATAAAAGATGATGATTTATAAGATTATTAAAAAATTTCCAATGTTTAATAATTACATGGGCAAACCCCTGGTTGGGACTCAATTTTGGCACTCACTGTACTGACTTATTTTGTCTTTCTCTTCATATTCATCACGTGAGATTGAGGTGTTGTGACCCATTACTGCATGCATCCCTTATGAGGTGTCTCCATTTGACACGGTCTTGGTCTTAGGAAAATTTTAAAGTTTTTCTTAATTCCAAATAATATTTATTTGAGTGACGTCTCGAATACACACTCAATTCAGACTGAGGTGGTCAATACCCCCTCCACTTTTTTTGTTTGGTCCTGTTCCATGTTCCTCCACTGAAGACTCCACTCGGATTTCAAAATATCTAGAAATCCGTCAGTCACGGCTTTCAGTCCTTCAGTCTTGCCCATATACGTTCAGTCAAAACGCCATTTGCGCTCAAATACTGACAGTCTGACTGATCGTGTAAGGGCCCCTCGAAAGGTTTTCTAAGGACTGTGCTGGCAACATCTTCGGGCGGTGTTCCAGGAGCTTTAAAGTTTTGGTAGTGACTACCTGCTCTAATAGATGTTCGGGTTTTATTTCTTCAAGGATTGATGCGTTTGTGCGGGCCTAGCTGTCCAAGGCACTCTAATTGGACGATGTTATGCATGAAAAAACCAAACGCCATTATGATCAAAATTGAGATAAGACCGCCATCTTGTAGGGAAAAAGGGAAAACTGCAATCCATAAATCCGATTTGATCCGGAAATCCGATTAAGTTTCAAATGAAATTACCGAATTAACATCAAAATTTATTAGGGAACGTTCTGAGCAGAGTTACCAATTTGAAAAATAAAGTTTTAAAGGATTATAAATCCTTTGAAAAAGATCACAAAAATCCAGGATTGCTAATCTCTTATAAAGGATTAGCGAACCTAAGTTCAGAGAGCAAAAAGGATTTCGATCAAAATCCTTAAATACACCCCCCTTTTCGATTTGAATCGCGATCCAGATTCAAGACCCAAGGATTTTTTACTTTCTCTTACCTATGTATATATGTAATATATATATAGAGAGAAAGTATTGGGTTCATGTCAAAAATTCGATGTCGAGATTTTGACGGATATACACGTTTTGAGGTCCCCTGAATCCAAAAAAGTGATTTTCTCAACATGGTCTGTCTGTGAACAAAATATCTCAAGAACGAAAAGAGCTAGGAGGTTGAAATTTTATATTTAAGTTATGCACCCCCATGGGACGTGACACGAAGCTTTTGAACAAAATCAACCAAAGAGTACTAGTACTTTACTGATGCACTTTTTCAGTTTTTTTTCGATTTTCTCAAAATTTGCTCCAACGATTTTTTTTTAAATTCAAAAATCAATTATTTTTTAGATTCTCAATGAAATGTATATTCTCATTTTGTCATTGAAATCTTCTGAAGACCACTTTACTCTTGTTCTTCATAGGAAAGATAGGAATTTCTCCTATGGTTGCTATGGTAACAAAATATAAATATTTTCCCAAACTTATAAATTTTACATCTTGAATTCAAATGTACCCTACTGTCGGTAACTAAATATATCTCAACACAAAAAAATCTGGTGCGACCAGTCACACCAGATTTTTTATTAAACAATGGCGCAGTCCTGATTATTTGAATTCGATTTTTTTAAAAAGGAGGTATGTGAGGAGAAAAAAACCTTGTAGAAAGTGGTATCAGAAAATCACAAAATGTGAAATAATAAGAACTCGTTTGTGCTGAGGCATAAATTTATTCACCTTTCGGCCATGCCATCTTCAGAGCACTAAAAAATAATATTTTGCTCAGGGCGCACATCTTGTGGGTACGTGGGTAGGGACCACGAGGTGCCCGAGCTGGGACAGGCAGTCCATCCTTCATTTCTTAGTATGTCTGTCTTTTCCTTCCTCTTTTCAACAGGCGTCAGGCCGTAAGCCGGCTTGTCCTATTCCGGTCGCAAAAACGTATAATAGGGTTGGAGGGAAATAGTGAGGTCCACCGACCCCGCATCGCGTGAAAAAGGCGAGGACATTATTATATAGAGATTATTATTATATTATATTACATTATTATTATTATATATAGATTATTTTTTTTGTATATATATGTATCATATATTATTTTTTAGTGCTCTGAAGATGGCATGGCTGAAAGGTGAATAAATTTATGCCTCAGCACAAACGAGTTCTTATTATTTCACATTTTGTGATTTTCTGATACCAACAAGGTTTTTTTTGTCCTCAATATATGTTATGGTACCTCCTTTTTTAAAAAATCGATTTTTTTTTAAAATACAATTATGATAAAAAAGAATATAAATAATGGTGTGAAAAAAAATAAATTTATTCATTACAATAAATTAATGTTAGAAATATTTAATAAATGGATTGTTAAATGAAAAATAAATGAAAGTAAAAATATTGATTTTTTTAGTTTATATATATTTTTTTAAATAACAATTTATACAAAGAGTTGTAAATATAGACTTAATTTTTTTTTAAAGAAAACAACTATTCGAATGTGTTTTCACTAAAAAATAGAACCACGATGTCCATAAAATGTTCTGGTTGAATTTAAATTTTTATTCATTTACATATGAATGCCCTAGTAAAGGTTTCACTACAGCTGTTGTTTTCATACATTTTTAAATGATATTGTTGTAATGATTAAAAAAAAAATTCATTAGAATTAATTTAATTTACCTGATGAAATTTAATAAAATGGAATTATATTTAACCGGTAAATGATTTCAAGAAATTTGTTACAATAGTTTTCAATTTAGCATCGGTGTCTTCTGTAATTTTGCCTTCCTTTGCAATGACATCTAAAAGAGCTCGTTCTGAAGACCTAAAAAAAGAAATTTTTCAAAAGAATTATTATATGAATATTTAGTAAAAAAAAAAGCGAAGAAAGACATTTACTTAATGTGTTCCAAAAATGCCTTTTCGAAAGCGGTGATTTTGGCTGGGTCCATTTTGTCCAAATGTCCTCTGACACCGCAATAGATGACAGCTACTTGTTCTTCAATAGCCATGGGGACATATTGTCCTTGTTTGAGCAACTCGGTGAGTCGCACACCTCGGTTCAAAAGTTGCTGAGTCGCGGCGTCCAAATCTGAACCGAATTGGGCGAAAGCGGCGACTTCTCGGTATTGAGCAAGCTCCAATTTCATGGATCCGGCAACCTTTTAAAAAAAATTATTAATAAGTAATATATTATGACAATTTATATTTAAATTTCTTGGAATGGCAATGGAGGATCGTAATGACGACGGCCAAGTTACCAGAGGGAAAACACACTTAAAGGGCTTCAGGAGGACATTGGAATTGAGTCCGAAACTACCTTTAAAGTATTTTTTATGAGGATTTTTTTTGACTGATGAAACTCCTGAGCATTTTACATAATAGAATGTTTTTTTTTTAAATTATGATTAATTAAAAAATATTTTTTTATATTTTTAGAAAATGCAAAAAAAAAAACGTTGCATTATGAAAATTTTAATTTTTTTTTTTATCTAAAAATGGTAAAAATCATTAATATCCAACCTAAAATAAATAAAGTGCTGACCAAGTCAAAGATAAATTTCATATTTATTTAAAAATTAACGGCCAAATAGTTCAGCACTCAAAAGATGGCAGGCTAGTAGCCTGTATTATCAGATCACTTTTAAGCCTATATTTATATATTTTTATGCTGTTATAAATGATAAATAATATATAGTACAATAATATTCAAAACTATTTTTTATTTAAATAAAGATCAACGAAAATCAAACAAATATGGGATGAGATTAAATATAGCCCTACCATTCTGCCATCCATTGGGAAATTTTCGTAATAGTTGGACTTTTTTGCTAAATTTTTAAGACCCCTACCGTCACCTTATCGGCAAAAACATGAGAGCAGCATTGCCTCCCTTAAAATGATGAATCATTTATTCTTTGGCAAAAAGACTAGTTATTTTGTGAATTATTCAAATTTCATTCCTAGTTTATTTTTGAAAATAATTACGTCATTTGGTGCGACATATCTCAACTGCTTCTGCCTAATGTCAAAATGTTTAACCTGTTATTTAATATTAAAATGGCCTTTATCTCCCAGAATTTCTTGAATGTAATACGATTTCATAGAAAATTAAAATTCATTGTAAAATGCTCACGAATTTACATCATTTAAAAAATAAAAAACCGCATAAAAAAACTTGGAAATGCCTCTGTAGTTTCGGACTAAAGATTCAATGTGTCTTCAATTTGCCTCCTGAAACCCCTTAAGGAATTAGAAAAAAGATGTTCTTTGATTAATAAATTACCTGTTTCATAGCTCGAGTTTGAGCAGCTGAACCGACTCGTGATACAGACAAACCGACGTTAATGGCAGGTCGAATACCTTTGTAGAACAATTCAGTTTCTAAGAAGATTTGACCGTCTGTGATAGAAATGACATTGGTTGGAATATAGGCGGACACATCACCAGCCTGGGTTTCAATAACAGGAAGGGCAGTCAATGAGCCACCGCCATTAGCATCAGACATTTTGGCAGCTCGTTCTAAAAGTCGAGAGTGCAAATAGAACACATCACCAGGGTAGGCTTCACGTCCTGGGGGTCGTCGCAGCAACAGGGACATCTAAAATAATAAGAAAATAGTCAAGTTTAACAATTACATTCAGAATATTTGAATTTAATTTAAGTAAACTTATAATACTAGTAAATGAATAAGTTGTTGCCTTTTTCAAAAATAAATATCATTACATTAATTTTGCATTTAAAAAGCTCTAAACATAAAAGATTATTTCTGTAAATATAATTATGCAATAGAATTAGCATTTTTTTTTGCAAAAATAAATATTAGTGAATAACTAAGGCGTCATTTGAGTTCCTCTTTCTTTTTCTTTTATTAAGGAGCAGTAAAAAACTTTGAATATATATATATTTAAAGCGTAAATTCGTAAAAAGAAAAAATGTGACACTGTTAAGAACTGAATTACGATATCCGGCATTTTACTATTTTGGGCCTTTTAAATTGTAAATAATTTTTTATTATTATTTTAATTCATTTAATAAATTAAAGGAAAGAAGTTTTTTTCGAATTCCGACACTAGATCTCAAGTTTAGTCAAGCCGATTGATTTTCTATGCTTACTGAATCAGTTTTTTATTTTAATTATTATTTTTAATTCAAAAGCTTATTTTGAGTGCCCGGGAGTACCTAACTTAAATATAAAATTTCAATCGGTAGCTCCTTCATGCTAAAAATCGTCACACACACACAGGTAGACATACACACAGACAGAACAATTTGCGGGACCCACTTTTTTGGATTCAGGGGACCATCTCAAAACATATATATATATATATATATACATCAAAATCTCAACACCGAATATTTGACATGATTGGGTAAGAGAAAGTAAAAATATCTGAAGGTTAGGTCACGCTGATTGTTGTTGCCACAACAAACAATGCGATTTAACTGCCGAGTTCACGAATTAGACAATTTCATGCCTATTTCGCGAATTGGGCAGCCTACTTCACGAAAAAAGCCACGCCATTCTTAAATCAAATATTAAAACAATATAATATTTAAAACAACTTGCAGGAGTCTGTTTCGGTCCGTTGCAGTAAGGTTTTCCTTAGAAAAAAAAAATTTAAATCAACTTTAAGGAACGCAGAGATTCAGTTCGATTAGCTTTTAGGACCGAAGCTGTGAGTTCCCTAACATTGTTAAAAATTTTTTTTTCTAAGGAGAATCTTACTGCAACGGACCGAAACTGACTAGGCCGAGGTCCCTGAAAGTTTTTTTAAAATATTATATCGTTTTAATATTTGATTTAAGAATGGCGTCGTGACTTTTTTCGTGAAATAGGCAAAACCAACAAAAAATATTGCCTCTGAACTCGGCAGAGGGCTTGGCGAATTCACGAAAATGACAAAATCTTGCCGATTTCATGAAATATGCAATTTCGTCAATTCGGCGTTAACATATATATGTTGAATTCTTGAATACTTGAGACGGAACTTTCGAAAAAATCGCCTGTTATTCAAAAGTAAGTTATTTTTCGCAAAAATAGAGAAAAAATAAAAAAGTGCTCTCATTCCGTTCCTGTTTCATTAAAAAATTTTAATTAGAAATTTTATATTTCTCAAAAAACATCGGCCCTTTTAGAATCAAACTACAAAATATTTTCTCACCTGTCGGTAGGCAACAGCCTGTTTGGATAAATCGTCATAAATGATCAAGGCATGTTTGCCATTATCACGGAAAAATTCTCCCATAGCGCATCCAGAATACGGCGCCAAATATTGCAGAGGAGCCGCATCAGAGGCAGTGGCAGAGACAATAATAGAATAACCTAAAGCTCCACTGTCAAACAATCTTTTGACAATTTGGGCGACAGTAGATCGTTTTTGACCAATAGCTACGTAGATACAGTACAATTTCTTCTTTTCGTCTTGACCATCATTGAATCGTTTTTGATTGATAATGGTGTCAATAGCCAAGGCGGTTTTGCCAGTTTGTCGATCGCCGATAATCAGTTCTCGTTGTCCTCGTCCAATAGGTACCAATGAATCGACGGCTTTGATACCAGTTTGCATGGGTTCTTTTACTGAGATACGGGGAATGATGCCTGGCGCCTTAACACCAACTCGAGCTCGTTTGCCTGATTTAAGAGGTCCTTTGCCATCAATTGGATTACCCAAAGCGTCAACAACACGACCAAGAAGATCTTCTCCAACAGGAACGTCGACGATGGCACCCGTTCGTTTTACAATATCTCCTTCTTTAATGTATTTGTCGTTACCAAAGACGACAACACCAACATTGTCGGGCTCCAAGTTCAAAGCCATACCCTGAAATTAAATTTTTTTCTTTAGAATTATGGAATGAAAAATATATATATAAGTTATGTATATATATCAAATATTTTAATGGCTGGTTTATAAAATGGTTTGACAATCAAGCTATTCTTCAGATCAGATAAATGACAATTTAAAATAAGTTAATTAAAAATCTGGTGTGATTAATGCACAGCACACTAGATTTTTTTGTGTCGAGATATATTTAGTTTCCTATAGCACCTTTGTTCCAAACTTGCGTTGTAAATGTTGACAGTTTGAAAAAAAACTATAGTTATTTTTCAAAATTTTAATCTCATATTTGGATATTTTAAATTTTCAGGCCAAAATGAGAATATACCTGGGTACATTTTAAAGAGGATCTAAAAAATAATTGATTTATGAATTTTAATCAAAATCGTTAGAGCCAATTTTGAGAAAATCGAAAAAAAAAACTGAAAAAGTACATCAGTAAAGTGTACTTCAAACAATTTTCAAGAAAAACTTTACTGATATACTTTTTAAAAAGCATGTAAAAAATAATTGATTTTTGAATTTTAATCAAAATCATTAAGAAAATTTTGAGGAATAGAAAATGTGCTAGTTCTTTTGGGCCGATTTTGTTCAAAAGCTTAGTGTTACGTCTCAGGGGGTATCTAACTTAAACATAATATTTCAATCGAGTAAACCTCCTGCTCCTTTTACAATAATATTTCAATCTCGTAGCATAATTCCTTCATTTAATTTATTTTATTTTTGTGAGATTGATAACTCAATTTATATTGAAAGTAGATTTAAAGAGCACAAACGCAGTTGGTCTGCTCTTGATGCAACTCAAAAAAATAAAATTGATTCAATGACAGTATGGACCAGTTTTGACATTTAGACACATTTGAAATTTCCTGTAAATTATTGAATTAAATAGAATTTTTATTTTTATATTAATATAAAATATAATCACTTTTATACATATGGTTTAACATTAACCTATTTGCAAAATGAGAGAAATTTAGGTATCGGTATATTTACATATTTTTAGAAAAAAATTGAGCAATTTTAAAACCTTAAGACCCGAAGAGAATTCCACCATCTCTTCGCCCTGGATGTTTTTTAATCCATAAACACGAGCAATACCATCACCAATGCTGAGTACTCGTCCCGTCTCTTCCAAATCAGCCTGTCAAAAAAAAAAAAATTAAAAAAATAATTATTTTAATAATAATAAAATTTATTAAAAATTTAGAGATTAATATACTTTTGGCGCAGCGCCGAGAATTCTTTCATCAAGAATTGATGAAATTTCGGCTGCTCGTCGACTGCAGCTCACATGAAGGGCTCTATTGCCAATTATAATTCCAGGAAATGATAAATGTGCAACCTGAAAAGATAAATAGAGATTCACATTTTGTCGCCATGAAATTATCTAACACTAAAAGGTATTTTTGAACTCGGGGGTTAATTACATAACAGCTCACTTAGAAGATAAGTAGATATTATTAAAAATCACTAAAAATATTATATACCTTTATTAAATTTAAAATATATTTTGATAAATGTAAAAAATAAATGTCATATTTGATTTATTAACTGGACAAATAAGAAAATAAAGTCTAAAATCCGGCGAGGTGGGATCAAAGGATGTTAGAAGAAGGTGATTATTCTTTTAAAATGGGAATCAAATTTATAAAAATAAATAATAATACCTTGGGGCCGGCATTTGGAAGGTGTTTGGCCACCGAGGAAGCTAATCGGACGGTAAGAAGAGCCATTATTAATCCCCCAAAGTGAGTTCACGTAAAGATGGAGGAGTAGAGACGAGTCGTCGTGAAAATCGATCCCGGCATGCAACGTAGCGGACCAACAGGAACAGAGAGGTGCATTTTCAAGATACGAAACTCACGAGCTTTTAATTAGAATCTATTTAGGAATTTGTTTAGAATTTGAAATTATTTTGTTAAAAAAAAAATTACTTTAATTTAATATGAAAGAAAGAAGAAATATATGAGGTGAAGATTATTATAAATGATAATCTGGGGAACTGCTGATTTGTAAATGGCAACTTTGTGATGGCAACGTCGCATTGGCGTTTGTGTCAGCCAGATTTAAATGGGACCTAATAAAAATTAAAAAAATTTTAATGCTATATATATATATATGACAATTTTAATGAGGATTAATAATTCAGAGTTAAAATTTCATAGTTATCAATTATTCTATGATATACAAATTTTCATTTGTCTAATGTAATTAAACCACATACAATATATCTTATATTATCATGGGCGTAACTAGGGGGTGCCCCCCCCAGAAGGCTCGTAT
>JAKCPI010028240.1:0-12863 GCA_023213315.1 Euborellia annulipes | reverse complement strand
ATTCTATATTAACAAATATTTTTTTTGGTGGGGAGGGGAAGCGTGACATTCTTGTACTTGCGGGGGAGTGCCAATCCCATAGTCACGCCTCTGGCCCATACCATGGTTAGGTCTCTGGCCTCAAACCTTCCCCAATAATAATACACGAATATATTGAATTGTTATCCGACAAATTTACATGTTGGGGACGGAATCCATTCTTCTGCATTTCTTGATTTTTTTCATATCATCTACTGATAGAGGTAGGGGGGACGGGGAGGAGCTAGAGCCTCAGCTGCCCGCTAGAGGCTCTGTTGTCTTGAACCGTACGCCGCGTAGCCTTCAGTTGAGTTGCGCTCTTCAGTGGCGGTTCAGCATCTGGTCCATGCACTGTGCTACTCCCGGTGAGCGATCATCTCTTTTTTATTATCATCTTCATCCATCTCTACAGGTTTTTTTTTTATTTTTTTTTTAATAATCCCTCGGTTATTGAAATCTCAATTTTGTTTTTTCATTCATTATTGGAGTAAAACTTTTTTTTCTATCTCTACTCATTTCAAATAAAATGAAATGAAATGCCGCGAAATAATTTTTTTTTATTAGGCCTATGAAAAGATATTTCCAAAACGTTAATGGATTTTTTTTTAAAACTAGAATTTATATTTAGGAAGAGTTTCAATTATAATAAAACTTGAACCGTAGAGGAAGAAGTTTTATTGTTATCTTCTTATATATATAATATTTGTATATGTGAAAAACTTTCGCAGCTGTAAGTGGATCAGCAACAAATAATTGTGAAAATAAAACGAAATCTAAATTTGGTAATATTTTAAAATATTTTTTTTTTCATCTATTGACCTAAATATTATGCAAACGACAATATAACCCTATATTTGTTTATTTTTAAAAATTATTCTTATATGGACCCTTTTATGCAATGGTGTGTCAAAAACCAAGAAATTCAAAATTGAGTTAAGCACGGAATATTGTTTCACATGCTATAATTGATATTATTTTTTATGAAATATGTCCTTAAAAAATTTATATTTAATGCTACTCGCACAATTGACAACAAAAATTATATATAATCCAATGAAAACAAAAAACTTTAATGTTGATTTTCTCAAAACTCGATGTTTGGTCTTTGACACACCATTGCATAACAGGGTCCATATAATGCCCTCCAAGTCGCTTTTCACAATTATACCCCCGGGAACATGACAGTCCCACAACTTCATGACAATTCCTACAGTCATCTGGTCACCATGAACAAATTAGAAATGTCAGATAAAAATTAATTTTGTTTTCCAAATCCCTAAAATAATTTTTTTTTTTAATTGTATTTACCCTCTTGGCTGATGCAGCCATTTAGGAATTATAGCCGCGGCGCCCCTGGACCCCCCGCCAGCTGGATCGGGCCCGCCTGTGGCGGATCCTAGCTTTTTCTTAATTATATAAAAAAAATTATCATTACTATTCCAATCCAGTGCCTGCTTGAGGATTTGTTTAAATTCATAGAATACATCAATGTAAATAACACAAATATTTCTCTATACATTTCCTATGGGAGAAATCGTAACTTTAGGAATTAATAACTCAAAAAGTTATAGGAATTTTGGGATGAAAATAATTTTCCTGTAATCCCTAGAAGGTTCTCTTTTTCGTTTCAAAATTCTAACGGGAAGTTGCCTAAATAGAGCTTGACAGACGGACAGACAGACAGACTGACATTAGCAAATTATATAAATAGATGTATTTATATAGAAATAATAAGTACCGATCGTTGCTTCCGGGGGACTTTTCTCACGCTGATCCCTCGGGGGATTATATTTATTTATTTAATTCAAATGAACTCACATTTTAGTCCTAGGTTAAGGCCATCTTCAGAGCCGGCTGGCAATAACTTAAAATAAATTTTGACTGGATGAGTCTTGTTGTTTCCCATTGACTCGATCACCATACCGTAGTCCATCATCACACCACACCACCACCATACAGCCACAGTTCTTCTCCAATTATTATTTATTATATTATATTATCGGGAGCGAGGAACAGTGCTCAAATATGCCCTAATAGCTCTTTCATTTCACCTTCAAAGGAATTTTAAAAAACAAGAGGAAACGAGACAGTAAAACACTTTTAAATTCCTCACTTTTTACTTTTCTTCTTTTTCTTTTTTTGGATGAATTCTTATATTGATACTTTTTATGAAACAAGATCGCATGTTGTTGTTGTTGAATATGTAAAATTAGATAAAGCCGCACAAAAAAATATACTCTTTATTTGATTTATTGATAAATATATATTGAATATAAAAATATATATTACACAAAGGATTCATGTTTTGTTTTCTTCTTGTTTTCTCATTAGAGTAAAACTTCCCCATAAAAGAGACAGAGAGAAAACCTCATATCCTCTTTCTCTCAATCTCTTTTAATTTAAAATTTGACAGATTAATAGAGTAGATCAACCAAACTAATAATAAACAACAATATAAAAATGTAATAATTGTTTCCTTCGTTAATTTCATACTAAATTTTTGAGTGGGATTTTCTGACATTTGCCACTATCTTTAAAATTTCCACGGGATAGAGGTGCTTGGAAATTTATCAAATAAATATGAATGAACGATTGAATTTTAAGGTTTAAAGCTGAATGAACTAGCGAAGCATAGTAATAAATAAATAAATATATAACCCTTTTCTAGATAATGATTTTTTAGCTCGAATAATACAGGGGAACAAAAAAAGACTTTTTTTTGTTTCGAGGTATTTGGGGCTATTCCTGAGTATTTGTAAAGCTGATTCCAAAAAATACCATCAGTTTGCTATCACGTCTATGGTTTTAGAGCTATAAGAGAAAATTAAATTTTAATAGAAAATGCGCTTTAAAGAGGCTCTTGTTTTTGGATTTTTTTTTTTAGGGTGGCACCCCTTAAAAATATGCAGATAGTTATAATAACTGTTACATATAAATTTTAAGTTTCAACCCAATCGGAGGTTATTTAGAACCCGTGTCGCAAACGGCTAAAAGTTTAGTTATTTATTTATTTATTTATTTATTTATTTATTAATACTTAAGGCGGTCAGCTGCCATGGGCTAAAAGTTTAGAAAAAACGAATTTTTTAAGTTTTTTTTACTTTGGACAGCCCTAAAATAATTTTTTCTGATCCCTGAATGCAAAAAAAACATATTATTACGATATTCAGATATAGTGATTGAAAATTTGTTATAGCTGTAGTATTATGTTCAAGATGATACAAATCCCTGTGCACGAAATAAATTTATTTCCTTTAATTTTAATAAAAAATTTTAATCACTGCTGACGTTTCGGTTCGGGTTTGAACCATATCGGAGCTGTGATTTTGTTCTATGTTTTTATACAATATTATTCAAATTATTATGGAGGTAGTGATATAATATTATAATATAAAAATAGTTGAATATAATCTCAAAATATCTTTGTGTAGTGGCAGGAAATAGAGCCTAGTACATAGGAGTAGGACGATGTCTTATGTCGATATTTTGAGATTTATATTCAACTATTTTTATATTATAATATTAATTTGCTCTATCCTTGCCTCCATAATAGTTATTCAAAACTATTGTATAAAAACATAAAGACAAAATCACAGCTCCCCCGAACCGAAACGTCAGCAAGTGATTAAGAATTTTTATTAAAATTAAATGAAATAAATTTGGCTGCATTCTTCTTTGGGATCTATTCCTTATCATCTTGAACAATATTCAGATATAGTTCAGTTAAAAAATTTTAACTGAGTATTTTTAAAACTAAACATCTTTAAAATTAAATTGCCTTAACGGTTAACGGGTAAAAATAGGCGTGGTTTGACGATTTAAAAATTTTTAGTGCCCCTCTTTACCCCTTCACGAGTAACCCTTTTTAGGTGAATAGCAATCGTGGGTCATTTTGGAGTTTAAGGCTTTCCCAGTTGTTATCATTAGTAAAAGAATTAGATTTTCGGTTTTAACTATGGTTTATTTGTAAAAATTACAACGTTTCGGCCTTCTTCAGGTCAAGGGCGGATCCAGAGGTGTTTCTGGGGGGGGGGGGGATCTGGTGTGTCTCGTCGCACAGCACCAGGGGTGTATATAGAAATTTTTTTCGGGGGGGGGCCTGTTCTCAAAAATTTTTCTACGAAAAATTTTGTTTTTCGCGGAACCAAAAATTTTTCCCGTCCGTAAAAATATTTTCCCCCCCCCCCTCCCCCCCAGCAAATTTATTTTTTATTTGCTTACTACACAATCAGATTTTTTTTTAATGATCTTAACTCAATTATCCGGAATTTTTTTATCATCATAATAATTAGAGACGATTAAAAAAAGAATGGACGAAAAAAACTTTTTTGTTCTTGATTAGTGGCGTACAACAGAAAATCTCTCGGCCCAAAGTTAAAAACATCTCGACATAGAATTTTTGACATGATCGCAATACTTTCTCTATATATATATTCCATATATAGGGTAATAGAAAGTTACAAAATTTTGTAAAAAAAAATAATTTCAGGAAAACAATTGAAATTAGTAATATATTAAATTTCAATCAAAATTTGGAAATAGAAAAAACAAATGTTTATTACTCAATCACGTGAGTGAATTTTCACTACTTTTTGAGAACAAGGCGCCAATCCAATTTATATTGGAAATTATCTATACAAAGAATAATAAAATTAATTATAATATAAAAAACAAAAAGATATCAATAAGAGTTAAGAAAAATGTTTTGCATGGGATTTCCTTTGGTGTTTTTGGTCCGGTTTATCATGAGAACCAGAGTCAATTCAAACAAAACATAGCCTGAATACTTCGTCAACATATCTTTCTAAATAAGCTTATGCCGCAAAAAAAAAAAAAAAAAAAATTTATGTTGTTCCCTTGTTTAATTTGCGCGTTCTTTATGAAACATATTACTACCTTTTGTGATATAGGGTAAAATATAATAAAAGCATAAATTTAATTTTGAATTGCTGCACTGAAAGATTGAAAGATGAAACGCTTTTAAAAAAGACCTATTTGAGTCATGCCACTATTGAATATATGATTTTATTATAAGAGAGCAAAAGATTTTTTCATAGAAATTATTATTATTAATCAAATAAAGCTGAATTTTGATTTTTTTTTTTTTTTTTTTTATAAAAAAAATATAGATTAGAATACACTATAACTCCTTTAATCCACAAAAGCAATTTCAATTGGAATTTATTAAATAAAAAAATTGAGAAAAATAAAAAATGACGTTTATATATGAATTTTATTGAAATATAGTATAATACATTCTATATTCTAATAAAATTACGTATATTTTTTTTTATATACCAAAATACAACCATAGAAGCAAGAAGAGAAAATTCGGTAGTGAGCTCCCCTTGATTTTCTCATAGCCTACAGCAGTAATGGCCAACCTATGACCCCCGGGTCAGATACTGACCCAAGCAAGCTTTTTAACTGACGTACATTAGTAAAAGAATTAGATTTTCGGTTTAACTGTGGTTTATTAGTAAAAATTACAACGTTTCGGCCCTCATTCTGTGACCTTCTTCAACTAAGATTCGACTCCAGGAGGTGCAATTTTGCCCAATTTTAAGCACAAACATATCTCGCAAACTTGCTAACGATATATTGACTGGCTAATGAACAGTCTATTTGAGCATTGTTTGAAAAAAATTCCATCCTTTTCAAACAAGGCTCTACCTATTTAAGATTATAAAGGTTGTTACATCTGTGGCAATCACAATTGAATTAGTTGATTGTGGGACCCAAGCCATGACTAGATATTTAATACAAATTATATTTCACATAGGGTAAGAGAAAGTAAAATATAATAATTTACTCTAGCTAAAAAAAAAAAACAAAATGATTTATAAAAACCCTAAAATAATCTTAAATTTTTTGAAAAAAATTTCTTGATCCCCCCATCAAAGATTTCTGGCTACGCCAATGCTAAGGAGTCCATATATTACGTACCGCCTTTTTTGACGATTTTCTAGACCCCCCCCCATGTCACAGTTAGTCACATACAAACAAACCCCCCTACAAATATTATTTAAATATCTTCTGATTTAAATTAAAGCATGTTCAGTAATTTCCACCTCTAAATTATGTATAGTTCATAATGAGATATTCATAATTGGTGTTAGTGCTTTTTGCTCAAATATAGGGATATGCAAATGTCAATTCGAGATCTGATGGTTAAAAATGAAAAATTCAGATAAAAGCATTGACAAAGCGCACGCTATTAAAACCAACATTTTTTTTAAATAGGTCTATCATTAAAATTAAGGCCTGATATTTTTTTTATAAACCTTCCCTCGACTACACACTGGGATAGATTATTTACCTACGGGGGTATTTTGTTTTGATCTCATCTTTTTTTTTTTAATACCGGACCGTTTTATTTTCATTTCAAAAGAAAAATGATCATCGAAGTGTGCTAATTTATAATAGGATTTAGTTAATTCCCGATTTCGTGATATTTTAATACCGTAAAGTTAAAAAAATAGAAATTAAATAATTCTAACTTTAAATAACTTTTTTAATCACCCTCGTCGATATATTTATCTTCTTCCTCATTCATATTTTAACTCGTTAATGGATTCTAATAATATATTAAATGAAATTAAAAATAATCACAAATTATCGCTATTTCTAAAATATATTTTATATTTATTATTTTCTTAATATTAATTCAATTAAAATTTCTCATCTTTTTGGAATAAGAATGTAAACATACAAACATACATTTTTTGATGTAAAATAAATTAATTTTTATAGCCTGCGCTAGTTTAAGGCCACTAGATGGTAGAGAGGGGGAAGGGGGTTCTTGACTTAAATAAAATCATCGGACTGCCTGGGGTCCGAACCCGCGACTTTTGGTATACGACATTATCCCGCTAACCACTACACAAAGCTCCTAGGGGTATTTTGTCTTAATAAAAAAAAATATTAAATTTTTTTGTAATTTTTCTCAAGATTGGTGATGTAAAATGAATTTATTATGAATTTTTAAAAAAGAAAAAGCCGATGCGCGAGGGGCGCCAAAAGCTTGATGCGCCTGGGGCGGGGGGGGGGGGGGCGAGCGCCCCCTTCGCCACCACCTGGATACGCTACTGACTGTATAGGACATAGGCCTTCAATTTTTACTTTCTCTTACCTACATATGTATGTATATATGTAATATATATATAGAGAGAAAGTATTGGATTCATGTCAAAAATTCGATGTCGAGATTTTGATGGATCTTTACGTTTTGAGGTCCCGTGAATCCAAAAAAATGGTTTTGGCGACATGGTCTGCCTGTGGGTGTGTGTGTGTGTGGGTGGGTGTGTGGTTGGGTGGGTGTGTGGTTGGGTGGGTTTGTGTGTGTTGTCAATTTTAAGCATGAAGGAATTGAGCTATGAGGCTGAAATTTTATATTTAAACAATTAGATATTACTTCATGTACCCGAAAAAAGATGTAAGGGGGTGCCGCCGGGAGTCGAACGTGGTTCGACTCCCGGCACTCTTTTTTCGGGTACATGAAGTAATATCTAATTGTATAAATTTCCGTTTCGCGGCTTACCTACGCGATATATATAATATCCTAAATATTATATATAATTTCTTATTTATATTTTATATTTAAGTTAAACACCCCCGGGACCGGAAAAATAATCAAAATCGGTCAAAGAATACTAGTACTTTACTGATGTACTTTTTCAGTTTTTTTCGATTTTCTCAAAATTTGCTCCAACGATTTTTTTTATTCAAAAATCAATTATTTTTAGATGCTCTTTAAAATGTATATTCTCATTTTGCAATTGAAATTTTCTGAAGACTACTTTACTCTTGTATTTCATAGAGAAGATAGAGAAATAGTTGCCATGGTAACAAAATATAAATATTTTCCCATACTTATAAATTTTGCATCTTGAAATTCGAATGTGCCGTCCTTACGGAAACTAAATAGTCTATATGTCGACACAAAAAATCTGGTGTGACAAGCACAGTACACAACTTTCGATTACCGAAGGTAAGAGAAAGTTGTGTGCTGTGCCCCAGTCCCACCAGAAACTGTAAAAGCTTCAACTCCCAAATTAATTAATTTTTTGATAAATTTAGCTCGTCTTATAATATTAATATGTTATTATTGTCGCAATTCAAGAGAGATATAGGTTAATTATTTATTTCTGCGAAAGATAAATAATATTTATTAACGAAAGTGAATTGAATCAGTTCTCTTTGAGTTTTTTTTTTTAATGCGTATTGAAAAAGTTGAAACAATATTTGAATTCATTTATTTATTATTAAACACAAACAAAAAGTTAAAAACAATAAAAAGAGCAGATAGGTCCTTTTCTCATCTCGTTATCTATGGTCAATTGATAGAGAATTTGTTAAAAAGCATCTAACGTTAGTTTGTGAATCAAATGATTAATTTTAGAGAACTTCCCTCAAAAGCATTTAATAATATTCATTTTAATTTATTAATTTACTATTATGTATGTTTAAAATGAAAGTATTGATAATGTTATAAATACAAAGGAATAAATATGAATATGTTTGTTAGCTTAAAATTTGAAAGTGTAATGAACAGATTTCAAGTGGGAATATTTGAAATTAATGGATGATAATAGATGCAAGTAGAATTTAATTAATACCAAAGAGAAGTAATCATATATTTATTACGACTTTTAGAGATGGTCTTTAGAATATACTTTAATTAAATTCCAAAATTTGGCATGTAGAGGAGATTTATGGGGGTGGGGGAGATGGGCAGTCCTACCAGCGTGCTTTCAATTAATTTGACTGATTAGCAAGTATCAGGTTATGTATCGGGCGATCAGAATATGATCGCTAGGTCTTGTTTTTGTGAAAGTTCGGGTACTACGTACTCTACTTTCTCTTACCTCTATATATGTTAATATATATAGAGAGAAAGTATTGGTTTCGAGCGAAAAATTCGATGTCGAGATTTTGATGGATATCCCCTGAATCCAAATACTTTCTCTCTATATATATTTCATATATAGGGTACGAGAAAGTACAAAGTGGTTTTCGCGACATGGTCTGTATGTCTGTGTCTGTGAATAAAATATCTCAAGAAGGAAAAGAGTTAAGAGGTTGAAATTTTATATTTAAGTTAAGTACCCCCCTGGGACTTGACACGAAGCTTTTGAACAAAATTAGCCAAAGAGTACTAGTACTTTACTGATGTAATTTTTCAGTTTTTATCGATTTTCTCAAAATTCGCTCCAACGATTTTGTTTAAAATTCAAAAATCAATTATTTTTTAGATGGTCTTTAAAATGTATATTCTCATTTTGCCATTTACATCTTCTGAAGACCCCTTTACTCTTGTACTTCAGAGGGGTAGGAGAAATGTTTGCCATGACAACAAAATATAAATATTTTCCCATACTGATTGAAGCTTAATGATTGATGCCGAGAGAATTATAGACATATTATGTCTATTTTCCCATATAAATTGTACATCTTGAATTCTAGTTTATCGGCGGAAACTAAATATATACCGACACTACAAATCTGGTGTGACAAGCACAGAACACAACTTTCGATTACCGAAGGTAAGTTGTGTGCTGTGCTACAGTTATACCAGGTTTTTTAGTTTTTTTTTTTTTTTAATTTTCTTGAAATTTGCTTTAATGATTTTTCATATTTGCGGTATACAAAACAAACTACGTTTGATCTCGTCTTTGGGGTACCTCGAGTACTAGTATTTTGCTGATGTACCTTTTAAGTTATTTCCAATTTTATCAAAAGAAAAAACCATCGAACTCCAGCTTGGTTATCCCGAAACTATATTATAATTAAAGTAGGGCCGGATCTGGGGGGGGGGCAGTGGGTGCGTGTGCCCGGGCGGCAGACATCAGGGGTGGCAATTAAAGAAAGATTTACTAAAAAAAAAAGGTAAAATGATTAGAATTTTGTATAGAAAATTTTAAGGAGGTGCGGCAAATTAAATTTTGCCCCCCCCCCCCCCTACAAAATCTCCTAGTTCCGGCCCTGAATTAAAGCCTCAATTCAAATTTTATCACTAAATAATTGCTTCACAGACATTTTAAAAATTGTCATTTAGACGTACTCAAATACAATTTGAGATATAATCAATTTTTTCATGAGCCTGCTGAAGCAAATAGCATTACCCCCTTGGCTTTACCAATGCTCTGAGATAAACAATATGTCGCAAATACTTGAAAATTTTGTTACGTACTCCTTTTTTTTTCAATTCATTCATTAAATTCATTTTTAAGTAAAATATTTCAGACTTAGTCATTGATGAATTTTTGCGTTTTAATTACTTAAGCGACTCTAAGCACTCTTATAAACATTCACATTTCATCAATTATTTATACTCCTATTAGAATATTAACTCTATCACTTAAGTGAATTATTTACTTTTCTATTTCATCTTCATTTTCTTGCTAATCTAAATTATTATGTTTTGTTCAAAAATTTTAATTAATACAAAAATTTTGTTATAAATTAATTTTTTTATTGACATAGTATGCAACTAATTTTAAAAAAAGATCCATACTAAATTACTATTTCTTGTAAAGATAAGATAGAAAGTTGATAGAAAAAATTTAATTGGCAATTTTTATAAATAAAAAAAAAAAAAAATCTATATCATATGTCCCAAAGATTTAAAAAATGGCCTTGAACTTATTTATATATGATTCAATAAAACAATATTTAATATTAAATTTGACCCTCTGATCTAATTTCAAGAAAGTTAAAGATTATCTTACTTTAAAATTTGACGTGAGTTATTAATGATATTTTTTTTTTATAAAGTCTAATTGATGTTATGCATTGCCTAGCATGAATAAAAATTTTTTTTACCCCACCCTCATAATGTATAGGCATACATATATTGTATAGCCCCATGTTTGGCGGAAGTACCGGTACTAAAAAAAAATATATAATCTATTTTTTTAATTTCTTTCACATTAGGCTTTCAACAAATTGAAAAATAATATCTTATAAATGTAATTTACTATTCGTCTTTTCGATTTCTGACAAATTTTATTTTAATTAACTTGACCATGAAAAAGTTTTAATTATTACTAGCCTCACAGGTCGCTTTCGGCGGGCTTCGCGTCTCCCCCTGTTGCGGACCTTTTCTTAATCCCGTATAAATAATGACACACAAACATTGGCTTCCCTAATCCTGCCCCGGGTTTTTTTAGAACGAAAAAATTGAAAAAGTACCTCAGTAAAGTACTTCTTTTGGCCGACTTTATTTAAAAGTTTATTTTCTCACCTCAGGGTGCTAACTTAAATATAAAATTTCAGCCTTGGAGCTCATTTGCTTCATGCTTTATTTTGAACACACACATTTTGCGGGATCAACTTTTTTTAAACTCAAAACATGTATTTCTTTCAAAATCAAGACTTCGAATTTTTGGCATGAAATCGATACTCCCTCTCTATACGGTATATTAAAATGAATAGGTAAGAGAAAAAAAAACTATCATTGTACAAAATTAAATAATATTATTTTGACTGTTTGAAAAAGGAGAAACAATGCTCAAAAGACTGAATTACTCAGTCAATATATCATTTTAGATAATGAATATTTGAGGAAAATTGGGCAAAATTGTGTACCCTGACCTCCACGCTTTTGCGGTGAGCCATTATTAAATATTCCCCTCCGCCAAAGCGTGAGGTCCTGAACAGGGTCCAGGAGGCGCAATTTCTCCCAATAAATAATATATAGAGAGAAAGTATTGTTTTATAAGGAGAGATAGAACTCAATGCAAATTGAATTCAAGAAGCATCTGCAAAATAATTAATAGGCATACTTGTTGACTATCATCCAAGAGATATGCATTATTTCTATCTTCTTTTTTTCATTCTATGAGTAATTTCACAAAAAAACTAATTGTGAACTATCCCGGCTCAAATATTTTTTTGCATGTGAGTCAAAGCCTAATTTTTTCACCTTTATAATCCAAAATATCCTTACTAGACTCTGATATTATATTTATATAATTTGTTATCAAATCAACTTGGATTATTTTACATTATTTCCCTATTTTTCTTAATGATTTATTATTTTTCTATATGATTACTCAACAACTTTTTGATAAAGCTCTAATATCTCTTATTACTATGTATATTATAAAAATCTAGGTTAAGGATATTTCTAGAAAAATTGCATTAATGATGTGAATATTAAAATATTTATTTTCACTCTCGAATTCCATTTATCTAATCCTCTATTTCGGGATAAGCAATTCGATTAGGAGGATCTGAGGGATTCAGGCGGTTAGTGATGAACACTCCGCGATAAATGGGTCGACCTCAGAGGTCACCAACTCCAATGTCCAATGCCATCGACGAAAAGCAACACGCATCCAGCCAGAAAATGAGAAACCATTTTAACGCTTCTTTTTATTATCATATTTCTAAGATATTAGGTGATCAACTTGCGCAATAGATATTTTATTTGAGATATCAAAAATTATCGTGTTTAGAAATATAATATCCGATTGAGGGTGGAACAATACGACAAAGGGCAAATGAGGCAAAAGAAATGCAAGCTTTAGCCGGGGTAAGCACGGAATCCCTTTAATTACTATTATATCAAACATTTTCAATACAGGAGCAGTGGAAGTATTTTTAAAATTGTCTGTTTGCGTGTGAGTTTATGAAATGGTTAATTCCCTTCTATCATTTACATGTTAAAGTCATCAATGATTTACATGTAATATAGAGTAATTTTCAAAAGAAAAGCCATGTATTATATTTTCAAGGGAATGTTTAAAAGATTTTTATCAAAAAATAAACAATATGCCATTTGTGGATGGTGGGTAACATCTTTTTTAAATTCATAAAATAAGTACGGAATAATTATTGAA
>JAKCPI010028239.1:0-16710 GCA_023213315.1 Euborellia annulipes | reverse complement strand
AAACTAAATATATCTCGATACAAAAAAAATCTGGATAGACAGGACTGTAAACAACTTTCGGTTCCCAAGGGTAAATTGTGTGCTGTGCGTTAATCACAACAGATTGCGTTTATTAAAGCTTTTGTGGTTTGAAATATTATTATTAGAAGAATATTTAATTATAGACCACATTTTTGTATTAAATATTTTTCATATTAAAAATATATAAATACTGTACAACGTTTCGACTGCTTATTCTGCAGTCGTTATCAAGTACTGTGCACTTGCTCCGACCAGTTAGTTCACTTGAGTCGGAGCAAGTGCACAGTACTTGGTAACGGCTGCAGAATAAGCAGTCGAAACGTTGTACAGTATTTATATATTTTTAATAAATATTTAATACAAAAATGTGGTCTATGATTAAAAATTCTCCTAATAATCACGCCAGATTCTTACTAATATGAATAAATAACAAATAATGATAGTAAAAAATTTAAAATATTATATTTTAATGGATTATGCATTTTAAATTCTGAACCAACAAAATGTAAACCAAAAAATAAAAAAAAAAAAAAAACAAAATGTAAACGAACCTTAATGGTGCCCAAACTTAACCAGTCCGTTTATACTTAATCGAAAATTGATATAAGAAAGGGCAATTGGTGAGGACGTACGCCTCTACCCTCAAGATTGACACAAAGTTTATCATGGCCTCCTCCCTTCTCCCCAGCTCACATCAAAATAGATGGGTTTCCTCTAAAAAGCTTTTATAAAATTCATTTTATTTTTATGTCATCCTAAGCCCGGGGCGTCAAAAATTTTGATGTCATCAACTTCACAAGTAATCGTTTAAAATAATCAATTAAAAAAAAAAAAAACTCTTAAAAGCTTTTTATTTCTCCCACCTTTACATTGCTTTTAAAATTCATACAGGTCTATAAACATGATATAAGAATAAAAATTTGGTGTGACTAGTCGCACAGCACACAACTTTCTCTTACCTTCGGTAATTGAAAGTATCGGCTAAAAATTTATATATATTTTTTTTTTTGTAAAATTTATTCAGAAAAATATTTATATTTTATTACCTTTTCTAGGAAGTACAAGAATAAAGTGTGCTTCAAACAATTTTGAGGGAAAAATGAGAATATACATTTTAAAGAGGATCTAAAAAATAATTGATTTATGAATTTTAATCAAAATGGTTATAGCGAATTTTGATTAAATCACTAGTACTTTTGGTTCAAAAGCTTCGTGTCACGTGCTAGGGGGGTTAATAACTTAAATATAAAATTTCAACTTCCTAGCTCTTTTCGTACTTGAGATATGGACCGTTTATTTTGAAAGTGGTGTAAGTCCATTAAAAAAAAAATGAGATATCGCATAATTTATGATTAAATTAATGTAAATTTTCTATGTATAACTAGCTAGTGGTAAATTTCTTAAAAAATTCCCATGTTTTGTACAATTGAAAATTGGTCGGTAAATAGATTTTTTTAATAAACAGATATGCTAACCTTTCATTTTCTCGAAACAATAGAAAATGGACATACACCACTTTCAAAATAAACGGTCCATATGTTCATAGGCGCCATTTGGTGGGCATTTGCCCCCCCCCCCTGCTCCCAAAAAAAAGTTTACTGTATATGTTGTTCATAGACAAACACACACACAGCGTGACCCACTTTTTTGGGCTCAGAGGGCCAAAAAACATGTATTTCCATCATAATCTTGGTAACAAATTTTTTAAATGAATGCAATATTTTCTATATATAAACATATATAAGTAAGAGAAAGTATTGAATAAAAAGGGTTTAAAATTTTAAAATTAAAAGTAAGATTAATTATCCAGTAGCTCTTCCCTATCTATTTTATGTGGTATGAATTTGATATCATTCATTCAAAGGATTTGTAATTATCTCTCAATTATTGTTTAAAGCGAGTGACAGCTCACAAAATACATCAACCATTTATGTACTATCAAATTATCTATCATTTTAAACTAACAAACTAATTAAAGTTAAAAAAAAGAAAGTAAATGAACTAATGGAAACAGATTAATCAGCTTCTCTTTGGGTTAGAGGAACGGCGAGATGCCAAAATACTAGAAGAAAAAATTCCAGAGTAGGAAAATGTCTGTAAAAAATTGTGAGTAGATCACAAGGGTGGGGGAATAAATCGGTAGACCGGATTCAATTATTGCAGGACATTAAAAAGTCAATTAAAATTTTAATCAGTGTTTGAAACGCGATCATGGTTAAAAGAAGATGATAATAACAAAAAAATTTGGTGTGACTGGTCGCACACAACTTTCTCTTCGGTAATCGAAAGTTGTGTTCTGTGCTTGTCACACCAGATTTTTTCCGCCGATTAAGAATTAATTAATTAGAATTTAAGATGTAAAATTGATATGCATGGAAAATATTGATATTTTGTTACCATGGAAACCATTTCTCTTATCTTTCCTATGAAGTACAAGAATAAAGTGGTCTTCAAACAATTTTGAGAGCAAAATTAGAATAAACATTTTAAAGAGCATTTAAAAAATAATTGATTTTTGAATTTTAATCAAAATCGTTGGAGCGAATTTTGAGAAAATTGAAAAAACTGAAAAAGTGCATCAGTAAAGTACTAGTACTTTTTGGCCGATTTTGTTCAAAAGTTTCGTGTCCCGTGCCACTTAAATATAGGTTGAAATTTTATATTTAAGTTACGTACCTCTGGGTGACACGAAGATTTTGAACGGCCAAAGAGTACTAGTACTATACTGATGCACTTTTTCAGTTTTTTCGATTTTCTCAAAATTCGCTCCAACGATTTTGATTAAAATTCAAAAATCAATTATTTTTTAAATGCTCTTTAAAATGTATATTCTCATTTTGCCATTGAAAGCACTTTTGAAGCACTTTACTCTTATACTTCATAGGAAAGGTAGGAGAAATGATTGCCATGGTATCAAAATATAAATATTTACCCATGTTTATAAATTTTACTTCTTGAATTCTAATATATCGGCGGAAACTAAATATATCTCGACACAAAAAATCTGGTGTGAGCACAGAACACACCTTTCTCTTACCAAAGGTAAGTTGTGTGATGTGCCACCAGTCACACCAAATTTTTATTAAAAAGTATCAAAAGGTTCGTGTCACGTCACAGGAGGGTACCTAACTTAAATATAAAATTTCAAGCTCATAGCTCTTTTTGTTCTTGAGATATTTTGTTCACAGACACACAGACCATGTAGCGAAAACGACTTTTTTGGATTCAGGGCACCTCAAAACGTGTATATCCATCAAAATCTAGACATCGAATTTTTGACATGAATTAAAATTCAGTGTGCCTCCATACCAAATTTTTTTTTTTTTTGTTATCTCTCAAAATTTGTTTCCTAATTACTGAATTTTTTTTTCACTTGATGTATTTAGATTTTGTTCGTCGTTTGTTTATCATTTAACGCAATCAATAGCCTTTCATTTTAATTGAGGATTAATTTTAATGAGTTTCTTTTTAATACTAGTTTTGAATAAAAAGAGGATTTAATTTTGATCTCCATTATTTCATTAAATATATTTGAATAGCTGATTAATTTTATGAAATTCTCTACAAATTATATTCAACTAGAACAGTCTTCTTCAACTGGAGCGGAAATTCATTCTTTGAAAATAACATTGTAATTAAAGAGGAATATACAGGAATCAAAACCCGATATGAATTTATTATCATATTAAATTTAGTGTAATTTATTACTTCCATAATGTAGGGTTCATGTTTCAGAATCACCTCCCCCTCAAAAAGGAGCTTCGAAAAAATTTGGTTGCTATGGCCATTCACCAAAGAGAGATAATGTAGATGCATACTAGTAAATTAACATATCACTCTTTTATGTTCATATTGACATGAATATGCATACATTTTTTGTTTAAAAAAAATCTATCATCAAACTTGAACTGTTTAAATTTAGAAGTGTAATTTAGTCCAATTATTTTTTATTTTCTCTTACCTCTATATATGTTAATATATATATAGAGAGAGAAAGTAATGGATTAATGTCAAAAATTCGATGTCGAGATGGATATACACGTTTTGAGGTCCCCTGAATCCAAAAAAGTGGTTTTCGTGACATGGTCTGTCTGTGTGTCTGTGTTCAATTTTAAGCATGAAGGAATTGAGCTATGAGGCTGAAATTTTATATTTAAGTTAGGCACCTCCCTGGAGAGTGAAAATAAACTTTTAATCAAAATCGGCCAAAGAGTAGTAATACTTTACTGATGCACTTTTTCAGTTTTTTTTTTCGATTTTCTCAAAATTCGCTCCAACGATTTTGATTAAAATTCAAAAATCAATTATTTTTTAGATGCTCTTTAAAATGTATATTCTCATTTTGTCATTGAAATCTTATGAAGACCACATTACTCTTGTACTTCATAGGGAAAGATAGGAGAAATGGTTGTCATGGTAACAAAATATAAATATTTTCCCATGTTTATAAATTTTACATCTTGAATTCTAATATATCGGCGGAAACTAAATATATGTCGACACGAAAAATCTGGTGTGACAAGCACAGAGCACAACTTTCGATTACCGAAGATAAGAGAAAGTTGTGTGCTCTGCGACCAGTCACACCAGATTTTTTTCTCAAAAGAGTAAAAAGTGGACTTGATTCACTTTTGCTCTGAACCCTCATGTTTGAGATAATCATGTTGATTGTTTTTTTTTTTTTTTGCAGGTTGGTGATCGGGTAGTAGCACTGCCCGAGACAGGTGCCTGGGCTGAACTGGTGGTAGTAAATGCACAGTACGCGTACCTATTACCTGAAGGAATGGATTATCCTGAGGCTGTGGGATTGGCTATCAACTTTACTGTGGCCTACATGCTACTCTTCGAGTTGGGTCGTCTTACTCCGGGCAAGAGTGTGCTGTTCCATTCGGCAGGAGGTGGAGTGGTTAGTACAACTACGTTTTTAATTTCTTATTGCTGATTTTTGGGTTTAATTTGTAAACAGGACAAATGAATGATCTCGAATCCCCGTTATGAAAGACGAAGGGGGCGATTAATAGACAATTTTACATTAATAGATTAATATACATATTCTATAACCTTGATTTTATTGGTTCCAAATATTTATACCTTTGATCAGTTTTGCTTAATACAAAATTTTGGTGGAGGGATTTCAAAAACTTCAGACTAATTGACAATTGAGTTAATATTTTTGTTATTTTCAGGGCCAAGCGATAGCTCAATTGAGCCGGACTGTGAACGATGTCACTCTCTATGGAATTGCTTCTAAAGCTAAACATGAAGTTCTTGCCAGTTCTATCGATAATCTTTTGGAAAGGGGTACCGATTATTCCACCCAAATACGCAAGTAAGATTTTTCTATTCATTCCATTTTTTTTTAGAAAAACAATCATATTTCATTCATTCAAATGTTTTATTTAAAGAAAATTAAAATTATTACATAATACCAATACATCTGCTGGAGAGCATTTAATTAAAAACCACCAACCTCTTCCCTGAGTCTGACTTTACAAAAATCGGGCTTGGTGTAGTTGGTAGCGCGTCTGTCTTGTATACCAAGGGTCGAGGGTTCGGATCCCAGACAATCCGATGATTTTGGATACCAAATCTTCTCCACTTATTTCACAACATCCCTGTCTTTGAATTGATTTCCAAAAAGGAATTTCTTCAGATTTAGTGCGAGGTTTATGATAAAATAATATTGAGTGAAAAAAGTGAATTAGACAAAAGAGTAATATGCATGACGGTCTGTTTATCGTCTCTGGACAAGGATGATTTGGTCCGAGCTGGAAGATAAAATTCATGAGGGCTGAATTTTCACAATAGGCCTACTTTCTTCGCATTTTCAAAAAATATTAAGATTAGTCCTCTTCAACATTGTGACGGAAGTCTTAGAATTTAGGAGGTTTTGCTCAAGATGTGTCGGCAGCACAATTCTTTCAACCTACTCTATGACAAGGGCCTAAATAACGGCCGAGACTATATGATAAGGAAAGTAAAGAAAGCTATTAGGAAAATAATTTAATAATATCGATACTTTAAAACCAGCGCCATTTTACTCATCACTCTGCCCTAGAATTTCTTGGTGTTCAGAAAATCGAGGCCTAAATAGAAATAGTAGTAGTCAACTTCCCATTTTAAATGGATGTTGGGTGATGTTTATATCAAAAGCTCTCATAATTTTATTAATTGGAGATTTTATTTAGTACTTCTATTTTTCAAATATTTTTTCCTATTTGATTGATTTCTTTTTATTCTCCAGAACCTCTTAAACTTGAGAAGAAAATCAGAAAGTCAACTTCCAAATTGATTATATACCCGTATGATTAATTTTATAAGGAAACTTCCACTTCTAATCAAATTTATTTTCAGAATCTCCCCCGAGGGCGTTGATCTCGTACTAGACTGTCTTGGCGGTGAAGAATGCAATAAAGGACATTCCTTATTAAAACCCATGGGCCAATATATTCTCTATGGTTTGTCAACTTTTTTTTTTAAATAGCTTCCATCATCATAAACATATTTTTTCATTTAATATGTATATATTTTTACAGGCTCATCTTCTGTCGTTACTGGAGAGACCAAGAGTATATTTAGCGTTGCCCGTTCGGTAAGTTAATCAGCTTATAATAATACGTATCAAATGAATAAATTGGAAATAATATATTGTTTTATTTTAGTGGTGGCAAGTTGATAAAATTTCTCCAATTAAACTATTTGATGAGAATAAAACCATAAGCGGATTTAATCTTCGTCACCTGATGTATCAGCAAAAGAATTCTGCGGTCGTTCGAGGGATTCTAGGACGAGTTATGGCCCTTTGGTCTGAGAAGAAAATTAAACCAGTAATTGATAGCACCTGGGCTCTCGAAGATGTGAGGAATTTTGATCATCTTTTTATTTTATTGCTACCCTTTTACTATCTATCGTTTAAGTTGGAAAATCTCTTTAATGGGGTTAACTCTAAATAAATGTAATGTTAAAGTAAAAATCTAAAATATTTATTTGTATATTGGATTCAGTGACAGAGCTCGGCTATGAAGTTTTTATATTAGGTCCTATCTGCCTAACAATTCAGTTTTCTTTGAGTTCAATGCTCTAATATTCAATATCTTTAAAAATTTATTATCTAGTAGTGAAGTTGTTACGCATGTTTTTGTCGATAAGATGGCGTTAGTAAGCCAAAAAAAAACACCTATTACGAAAATTTGCCAAGAGATGTCAGAATGGTAGCTAATAATATTTAATGCATTTGGTTGATTTTCATTGATCTTTTAACAATGAATACTTGATAAATGTTATTATATATTATGTATCATTTATAAAAGCATAAAAATATATAAATATAGGCCAGATAGAGACTAATTAATAGGGGTACTGATAATTCCAGCTGTTAGACTAGCCTGCCATCTTTTGCAAGAGTGCTGAACTATAATTTTCTGTTACAATAATCCCTTAAGAATTTAATTCATTTAAAATTTCTTAAAATAATCTAGTTTTTTTAAGTACGTTTAGACGGCCTCCTACCTCTCCTTAAGGGGGTTCAGGAGCGACGTCTAAACGTACTTTAAAAAAAACTAGACTATTATAAGGAATTTTTCAATGCGGTTTTTTTTAATGAATTAAATTCATGAGAGATTATTGGGACATCGAGCAATAATTTTTTTAATGACTTATAAAAAAATTAAGGAAATTAATTTTTTTGTTATCAAGCAAATACAAAAAAAAACAATCTGTCCCAATAATCTTTAATTTTTTGTAAATTTAAAAATGAATTTATTGTTATTATTAATCACATATTAATTAAGAAATTTTTAAAATAAGCTTAGATGATTTATTTAAAATTCAACTGTCAAATTAGTTCAGCATTCTTGCAATAGATGGCAGGCTAGTCTAACAGCCGATCCCCTAATGGCCTATATCTGGCCTATATTTATATATTTTTATGCTTTTATAAAAGATACATAATTTATAATAACATTTATCAAGTATTTATTGTTAAAAGATCAATGAAAATCAACCAAATACATTAAATATTATTAGCTACCATTCTGACATCTCTTGGCAAATTTTTGAATTAGTTGATTTTTTGGGCATACTTTTTTGACACACAACGCCCTCTTATCGGGAAAAACATGCGTAACACCTTCGCTCCTATTCCGCCTTAAGAAATAAAATGTACAGAATAATCTAATGTTTTGACTTTTTTAAGGTGGCCGATGCGATGCAAAAAATGCACGATCGCAAAAACATCGGTAAACTAATTCTGGACCCAAGTATGGAGCCGAAACCTAAACCGGCGACGCCAGCCAAAGTAAAAGGCAAATCCATTGACAAGGATGACGGAGCGAAACAGGAAGGTGGAGAAGGAGCTGGTTCTACTAATACGGACACGAACAACGAAGAAGAAACGAAACAGGCCAGCACAGGTCGGATGGTGTTAGAAGCAATGGCACTTAATTCTAGTTTAAGACAATTCTAAATTTGCTTGAGCCACCAAATCATTCATTTTTGCTTTGCTTTTTCTTTTATTTTTGTCAAAATTTTTTTTTATATGCATGTATTCACGTAAAGTACAAACAAATGCTTAAGAGAATGTAAGAATTAAAATAAAATTCATTTTTTGGTAAATTTTATTTCAAAATTTTTTTTAGTATCATCACCTGTCTATTACTTGCATTTTAAAAAATTTAGTAGATTCAAATATACAATTCAAAATTTAGAAAAATTTTTTTGGAAGATTGATGCATAAAGTATTATTAAAGATTAGAAGAAACTAACAAAATATCTTGAACAACTTATTAGGGGATCATAAAATTTAATTTCTTTTCAAGCATATTTTTCCGTAAATCAGACGAAGGCTTATACCACCATTGTATCAAAGGGGAGCCCCCCCCCCCCGCCCCCCGAAATTTTTCAAAACTCTATATATATACGGGTATATGGCGAATCTCTATATTTTTGTTTGAGAAAATGAGTCCTATAAAAAATCTGGTGTGACTGGTCGCACCGCACACAACTTTCTCTTATCTTCGGTATTCGAAAGTTGTGTTCTGTGCTCGTCACACCAGATCGACATATATTTAGTTTCCACTGATATATTAGAATTCAAGATGTACAATTTATAAACATGAGAAAATATTTATATTTTGCTACCATGGCAACCATTTCCTCTATGGAGACAAGGGCGAATACAAGGGAGGGAGGGGCGGGGGGGGGGGGGGGTAAAAAGGGTAATTACCCTTCAATTAAAAGTCAAAAGGTTTTTTAAAACAAAACTTAATATGACCCCAGACAATGTTTCGTCAACTTGCTGTAGGACTTCTTTAGTGGTTGGAGTCATAGAGAGCCATATAATATAAAATTATTAAACAGTAGGTAGTACTCCAGTACTCTAACCACTGAAGAAGTCCTACAGCAAGTGGACGAAACATTGTCTGGGGTCAAATTAAGTTTTGTTTTAAAAAACTTTTTGACTTTTAATTGAAACTACTGGTCCGAATCCTATTTGGAAATTGTATAGAAGGTTCCTGAGCTTCATCAAAATTGTTCACTTAAGCCTCAAGAGAATCCATGAATGCAATGATTCAAATAAACAATGAGATTAAAATTTTATTTTTTGTTTTTAAGTAAATTTGACTTATTCGGCTTGTGGATAGTCGGTCTGCATGGAAAGAAAAATTCTTCGATTGGTAAATTTTTTTATTTATTCAAAAATTTTTTTTTTTTTTCGTTTTTATTTGAACTTAAAATATATTTTTTATTATTTTAATTATATTCCATTTTTTGCATTTTATAATCAATTACTTTAAAAATAATATATGGCTTAATAACATTATTTAGGAATAGTTTTCCTGAATTTAATCTTGTTTTTTGTTTCTTTTTTACAGAATCATAAATCACTGCCAAAAATAAAAAAAAAAATAGCCAATGAAAACCAAATCATGAGGAATTCTTCAAACTTCTGGACCACCAAAAAAAAAACGCACTTCTTTTTTCTACAATTAACCACACTAGAATTAATTATTTTGTGATTTATATATTTTAAAAAATAAATAATTAAACGATTTTTATTTTTTAAATTTTTGATAATTGAATAGTTCATTTCAGACACCCGTGTTGAGGGGTTTCCGAAATAAACCATTCAATTTATTTATTATTTTTTTAAAATATAAAAGACAAATATCATTCAAACTATGTATATATAACAAGTATGATAATTATTAATATATTAAGCATATATATATAAATATAATATTAGTCTATGTTTAAAAACTGCTAAAAAAAAAACATATTTTTGTCGTTTTTTACAAAAAAACAAGCCTAAACAAAATATATCTCTCTAAATATACAATATATATATATATGGATATTATATCAATGTCAATCGTGATCTTTTTCTAAGTGGATACAAATATAAGTGTGCATATCTGTGTTATTCTCTAAGCTTTCGCAAAATGGATGTTGCTTTTCTTTGGCGGCTACGGAGTCGGATTTAGTATTTATTTTTTATCTTAAAAAAATAAGTCAAATATTTGTTACGTTGCAAATATTTTTGTAATGGGGCCATAATTAAAAAATAGGTCAAATTAAATTTATTTTTCAATATCTGACTCCGTAGTCCGGATCTAAACTTATATTGCAAGCTAAACACATAAAAACCTTTCTAAGATTTTATTCAAAAAATTTTATCTATGTAATGTAAAAAAAAAAGTTTTCTTGTTAGATTTCTCGAATCCGAATATTAAATTATAAATTTCATATGTACAGTGAGGGACAATATTAAGTCCCAACTAGGCGTTTTCTACATGTGATTATTTCATTGTTTTTATAAAAGAAAATGAAAATCTTTATTGGAAATTTTCTAGCTTTGAGCCATGAAAGTTTCCATTAAAAAATTGTAATATTTTTTTAAAAACAATGAAATAATCACAAGTAGAAAACGCATGGGTGGGACTTAATATTGTCCCTCACAGTACAATAAAGAAAAGCCATAAATTACAAAAAATTCGGCAAGTTAAAAGTACAATAATATATATATATAGAAAATTTCAGGAGCAGTGGCTGAATGTATAGTGAGTAGCGAGGAGATCAAGGCAGCCGAAAGCAAATAAAGAAAAAAAAATATTTCTATTCTTCACCTTCATCAGGACATGTGTTGTTTATAAAGGCCGGAATATCGGCCGAAACGTCAAAAAGTGTAGAAGAGAAATATTTTTTTTCTTTATTTGCTTTTGGCGGGCTGCTCGCTACTTATGTATATAGAAAAATTGTACGATAAAATGCAAAAAAAAAAAGAAAACAAATTCCAATCTTTATTAATATTCAAAAAATTCGAGAAATTTTTTTAAGAATCCGCCCATCCCTAAATTTATTTTAATTTGGGATTGGTTAAAAATAAAAAAATATGTAATCGAAATCCTCTGGAATTTCTTTTAATGAATTTTATTTTGTAAAGGCCTAACAATAACGACAATAATATTTTTTGAAAGACGAACTTGGTTATATTAAATAGTTGATATATAATATACAGCAATGAAGAAAACATCAAGTTTTAAATTTAAATTATTTTATTTAAGTTAAGTCGGGAGAAATAAAACCAGCGTTTTGTTGAACACCTTTACACTTTAATCTCGGCAAACGTTTCGGTAACCATAACGGTTGCCATCTTTAGATTACCGAAACGTCTGCCTAGTTTAAAGATGTTCAACAAATCGCTGGTTTTATTCCTCCCGACTTCACTCTCATATTGTCAGCACTCAATTTAAATTATTTTATTTCCTAAGCCTACGTTTCGGAGGCTACTTATTGTCAGAACATCGACTGTCAATGTACAGTTCCTGCCACTTGCGAATTGGGTGATACCTGGCTTTAGTTACACTTAATAAATGTATAAGCATCGTAAATCAATGGCAGATTGTATTTATGACGAATACAGAAGGCAAGAACTGTACAGTGAGGAACAATATTAAGTACCACCCATTTCTACATGTGATTATTTCATTGTTTTTAAACAAATATATATTTTTTAATGGAGACTTCCATGGTTCAAACCTAGATAATTTATAATAAAGATATTCATTTTCTTTTATAAAAACAATGAAATAATCACAAGTAAAAAACGCATGGGTGGGACTTAATATTGACTTTCACTGTACATACGGCCTCTTTCTAAAGATAAATAGCTTCTGGCCGGCATAGGAAATAAATGTATAGGGTTGAAAATTTGTCTTTTTTTCACACCCTTTCTCATATTTTCATATATTTTTTATTTAATTCGAATTAAAATTATGTCAATATTCTTTTAGAGCTCTTGAATTGCAAATTCTTTGGAGATAAGACTTGTGATTTCTTAAACCAGCATATAATATAATCAGCGGCGTAACTAGCCTTTGAGGGCGGAGGGGGCGAAGCTCAACTAGGGCGCCGTTTTTAAGTTGTAATATAATTTTAAAGAAATCTATCAATTTCTTGGACAATCTATCGAAAGAATATGATAAAATCACCCTCCCTGGGCTATATTTTGGATGACCTAGGGCGCCTATGTCGGTATTGAGGGGCGCCAAAGGCTTGAAGCGACTGGGGCGGAGGGGGCAAGAGCCCCCTTCGCCCCCACCTAGTTACGCTACTGAATATAATAAAAAATAATAATTTTTATGAGAAAGAATTTGAAAATAAATTACTTTTTTAAATAAAATAATTATTATTATTTGACTTTTCCAGTATATAGTTATAAGATATAGTCTATAATCTAGGTAAAAATAAAAAAAGAAATTTCGTTTCATTAAAAGAAACTTCCCAAGAGGAATTCAACAAAAAAAAAAAAATATTCAGAGAGAAGATTTATTTTTCCAATGAAAAATATAGATAGGTTGTCTTTATTTTATTAAATTATCAAATTTTAAAAAAATTGATGTTTCGCATATATTTTATATTAGATAATTATTATACAGATTCTCAAAGATTACTAATTCTATTCTTATCCTATGCGTACTTGGTCAAAAATTGTGGTAAATTTTCCATTTAATTCTGACTAATAATGTGAAAGAATGAATATCCCTTTTGGAAGTAAAAGGAAAAATGTACCTTTAATTGGTTACATAAATTTGAGATTGGAATTTTATGAAATCTTTAAAAAAATAAATGAATAGTAGCTTTTGAGACAACTGTATTTAAAAATGCCTAAATGAGTATGTTCTATTTGACCCTCAAATATATATATATATATACATTTTATATATATGATAAATTCTTTGTGTGAAAGGAGAAATGAAAAATCTCTGCTTTGAAGCAAAAAAATCAAAAGAAACATTAGTCTAAAAAAAAAATTCTATTTTATAATAAAAATATTAAAATTAATTTGATTATTATTTTTCTATAATCTTATGGAAAAGAAACCAAGTTCTATTTTGTAAAATGGATATTTTTTTTTAGAACTTTTCAAAGGCCTATCGAAATATGAATTTGATTTCTTTAAAGAAAAAGACTAGTCAAAATATAACAAAAAAAAATTATCTTGCTTTTACTTAACTTTAAGATAATGATAGAATTAGAATAATGAAAATTCATCATCAAAAAATAATTTATTATTTCGTGGCAGCTGACAAAACGACTCTATTTTCTTAGTAATATAAAAATTGTGACAAGTTGAACAGTCATGAATATTATTATTAATTTAACTAGAATATTCCTGTTCTTAGGTCGGTTCTACGCCATCTCAGACCTCATAGCTTCCTAGATATAATACGAATAATCTATTTAAGATAATAATAATATTAATATATTTATATGAGGGTGCTTCTATGGAAAGCTTTATTTTCACTGCTCTAATGCGGCGTTCATTTTTGCAATGACGAACCTTCGATTCTATTGCAGCAAACCAACACTGCCAACTTTTGGTCATTCATTCAGGATAACTCCTGCACAAAGCCAAATAAATCATTCAATTTTTTGGAATTTTATTCTTCTTTTATAGTTTTCATTTGAATCACTCTCATATATTATTTACTGTATGATATTTTTGGAACAGAAAATTCATAAATTCATAGCCGAATGGCAAAAATAGTCAAAATTATATAAATAAAGAGACAGTGCAGTTGCTCTTTAGGAAGTAAAATAGAAGAAAAAACCAGACAGTGTATTTTAATTTCAGATAGCCATTATTTTAGTTTTGGCGAAATTCAATTTCAAGACTGTTTATATTATATATATATATAATTCTTGTTGCATTCGAAGTCTATTATGGTGGTTGTTATAAAAATTATTCTTACTTTTTTATATTCAAAACAAAAGAATTGTTTAGAAGAAGGGTCCGGGTCCGTTGGCATTGAGGATAATGTCATCTTAAGCTGGAGCAACGCAATACGTCGAATATTGCTTTTGGCAATTGTTTAAGACGGTGTGGCGAAATATTTAAAGCCGACTTAAACGATACCTTCCGAATAGGGATTGCAATACCGGGATACCGAATACCGGTTTTTTGAACCATTTGCATAATTTTGTAATTCCGGTATTCACAAGTTTAAATACCGTTTTTTTTTTTGTTGGAATTTTATGTTGAGAGAAAACAATGAAATAATCATATGAGTAATCACTGTACGGACTTGATGAGAGGATGCAAGAAAAATAACAGCAAAAATAAGAAACCTTCTTATTTTACATATTTATAAATATTTCGACCAGCTTAATGCAGTGGTGTTCTTTTGTTATATAATGCAGCATATCTGAACATGAAGTCGAAATATCTACAAATTTATAAATAATGTGGTTCCTCATATTTTTGTTGTTTTTTCTCCAATTCTCTCATTTTAGACTTGTTTATTTTTTAACTATTTACAGGTGGCTAAACTTTTTTTAAATAATTGTATAGGTGCAAAAAATCTTTTGTTTTGTATATATATATATATGGTAACCAGTACCTTTGCCTTCAAATGCAACAAGGATTATAAATTACAATTTAAACGTTTAATTGTTGTAAAACAAAGACATTCAATTTTAAACAAAAAAGTAAAATTTCTTTGAAATTAAAACTGGTACAAATAATATTTGTATGATCATTCAAAATAAGAAATTCATTTTATTGACAAATCAAAGAATGCAAACATATCTCGATTAATAAAATATCAAATGGAAATAGAAAATACTTCATATTTATTTTTTGATGATGATTTTCAAATATATTTAATTAATGTCTTAATTGTAGAGATCAATAAGAAGCCAAATACTTATTATTCCTGCTTGTTTATAAATATATATATATATATATATATATATATATATATATATTTTTATGATTTAGTTAAAAAGATTTCAAGACTTTGCAATTAATTTTTATTAATTATCTTTTATGTAAATATTCTAACTTGTATAAAACGAAACAAAATTTCAAAAAAAATATTATAAATGTTATATCTTAAAATTTCATTCAGTGTTGATATATACGATATATTGCTGTTGTATCTATTCTATATCTGTTGCTTTTTAGAGAATTTATTATAAGTAGTGTGCATATTTAATGACCACAGATGCAAGTTTAATTTAAACTTATTATTATTAAAAGGTTATTTTTGAATAATGAAATGAAAAGTCCAAATTGAATGTGCTTTTGGCAAAAAGGAGAATAAAATTCTGACTGTCAATTATATTAGTTTTCTTTAATTTTTCCCTACATCAAATTATATTTTTCTATTGGGCCTGGTCTATGTACAAAATAAAATAATGTGAGTGGCGTATCAAGGCTGGATTAATATTCTCCGGATATTTCTTAAATATTCAAGTTATTTTAGGATTCAAAGATTTTTTTTTGTGTAATTATCTGGATATAATTAGAAAAGATCCATTGGTCAAGCGCTTAGCCAGTCATCTGGAACTCAGAAAAAAAATCTGACAAGCACAGAACACAACTTTCGATTACCGAAGATAAGAGAAAGTTGTGTGCTGTGCGACCAGTCACACCAGATTTTTTTCTAAAGTTTGATAACAATAGATCAACAAATATATTGTTTCCAACCTCACTATACCAAATTTTGCGAGTTCAAATACACAAACTGCATTTTTTTTTTTTCATTCTTATTATTATCAATTTAAATTCATTTATTTATTTAATTTCCTTATTATTTTTAATGCTAACTTATTATTTCGTCAGAAATTAAACCATATAAATACAAAAACTTTTTATCTTAAAAATCTGGTGTGACTGTGGCACAGCACACAACTTTCTCTTACCTTCGGTAATCAAAAGTTGTGTTCTGTGCTTGTCACCAGGGCCGCCGTTCCTGACTAAGTTGTCGCCTCCGTGCCTGGTCCAAATTTTAAGGGAATAGAGTCCTTTTTAATGCCTGAGCTTATAACAATATACAAAATATTTATTTTTTATCGGGCTGTTTTATAATTTCATCTTTTTACAATTCTGTTTGAAGTATTTTGCTGTTGTTTGGAAGGATTAGCCGAGTCTTTTAGATAAAACAACGTCACTAGGAGGCACCTCGAAGAGGTTCCAAAAAATTATCTTCATCTTCTTTTAAAGCTCTTCGATCCAGTAAATGGCCTTACTCTAGCAGTTGTGGTCATTTAAAAAAAAATTTATTTTTCTCTGTATCTTGAGAGTGGTAGAAAATAAATAGAAACAAATTCGAAGTCATTCTTCGATCTACCAGTATTTTAGTAGACCTTAGTAGTTCACCTGCCGAACCTCTCTCAGGACATATA
>JAKCPI010028238.1:0-26976 GCA_023213315.1 Euborellia annulipes | reverse complement strand
ACTATTCACTATTTCTCTATCTAGAATAGTTTTTTTATTATTTTGGAAAGAAAAAAATTCATCTGTCAAAAATAAATTTTTTAAAATCGATTATTTATTATTTTTAGGGCATCTCCTTGGCCAAAAAATGGATTGTTTTAGTTAGAATATTTTATATATTAATTTATTCAATAGATATCAAACCCTAAATGTGTTTATTTAATTAAAAAACAATAAAATAGAAAATAAAGGCGGGAGTTGACATTCGAAGTCGTGAGTGTCATCAATAAACCCTCATTTTATGTGGGCGTAGCTAATTAAAAATTCCTATGGCTTTATAATTGATTCAAGAGACCAGTTTTGCATTTTGCCTCAAATCCGTGAATAAATGAGAGAGATATAGCGAGTTTTTGAAGAGCGATCTCGAGCGAGAGAAAAGAGTTAGACAAGAGTTACGCGAGTCCCCCTGCCTGATCTCTGGGCGCCGATCGAATTGGAAAAAACATTTGAGTCCCTTCCATTAGTTGAAATAATTGTCAAATTGATTGATTTCATCTGTTTATGCTCAAATTTTTATTATTATTTATTCCCAGCTATAAAAATAAAACCTGCGAGTTTATAAAGAATTGAACCCTTTGAGGAATACAAAATTCCAATTCTTTTATCTTCAAACAAATAGATTCTAATTTCTCATAAATAGAGCCTACTAAATTAAATAATTCGCCCCTTCCCTTGAGACAGAAATTTTATTTTTTTCTCAAGTGTTTTATTGCTCAGTTAATGATAACAGAATATTAAAAAAAAATTCTCTCCTTTCAAATAAATAAATCGAAAGGACGTCTCCGAATCTCCTCTCTTTAAATACGTAGAGCAAAATTTTGCATGCCATTTAGATGCTTTATTCTTTTATTAACTCTAAAATACTCCTTATTATTAACTTACTCTTTCAATGTCCCCCCCCTTAAATCCTAATGTTCATGTTTTTAAACTTATCTCCTCTCTAGGACCTTCAGAAGAAATATTAAGGCGAAAATATTTCTTTTCATCCCTCCCACATTTAAGATTATCCAATAAGGGTGAGTAGGGAGCTCTCCCCCGAAAACGGAGGTCATATTTGCATTCAGGAGGTCATTTTACTTAAGAATCTGAAGAAATTAATTCGAAAAAAAATTTCATTTTGCTTACAAGTGTTATTTTGTAAGTCAATGTGACATGCCCCCCCCACCCCTATTCGGTTTTTTGCCGATGCCATGAAAACCGTTTGTTTTATTAAAAAAAAATGTTAAAGGACTTTTTTTTGCAAATTGAATGCTCTTCAAAAAATTACTGAAGATTTTTTTTGCTGGACCAACCGTTAAGGAGTTACAGGTGTTAATAGTCAAATTTAGGGGGCTCAAATGTCCAATCGGTTGCTGATTAAATTCTTTACATTGGCTCTTTTCAAACAAACGAAACTAAAAATTAAAATTATTCTCTTTATCCCTATATAATAACAAAAGATGCTCTAAATAATTGATCGAATGCATATATTTAGGGCGCTATTATAACGAACCCATTAGAGCTTAGAGGGTTGTGAAATTGATATTCAGGTGGAGAAAAATTCAGAGAACACTTTGCACTCATCTAATTGGTCGAACGAATGGAGAGATATAATAAAAAAAAAATTTAAATATAAAATTTTCGCGTCGTGTGAATATTCTCTAGAAAATTCTGAATTCATAACAAAAAACCCGATGCAATTTGGATAAGGGGTTCCGGAGTTATTGACAAGTGAAGTTTCTGAGTTTTATTTCTTCTCAGCTTGTTAATTAATTTTCTCTTAGATCGCGCAGCGACGGCATCCCCCACTCCGCGCGCATTGTTGACCGCGTGCTCGGCGCCTCCCCCCCCCCCCCCGCCCCCTTGTCTATTAACTAAATCTATTTCCTCTCTATTTAACAAATAATGAATAAATCGATGATTGCAAATAAAATAAATTTTTTACTTTCTCTTACCTCTATATATATATGTTAATATATAGAGAGAGAAAGTATTGGATTCATGTCAAAAATTCAATCATGGTCTGTCTGTGTGTCTGTGTGTGTGTGTTCAATTTTAAGCATGAAGGAATTGAGCTACGAGGTTGAAATTTTATATTTAAGTTAAACACCCCCCGGGACCGGAAAAATAAGCTTTTAATCAAAATCGGCCAAAAAGTACTAGTACTTTACTGATGTACTTTTTCAGTTTTTTTCGATTTTCTCACAATTCGCTCTAACGATTTTGATAAAAATTCATAAAGCAATTATTTTTTAGATTCTCTTTAAAATGTATATTCTCATTTTGCGATTGAAATCTTCTGAAGACCACTTTACTCTTGTATTTCATAGGGAAGATAGGAGAAATGGTTGCCATGGTCACAAAATATAAACATTTTCACATATTTATCTTGAATTCTAATATATCTGCGGAAACTAAATATATATGTCGACACGAAAAATCTGGTGTGACAAGTACAGAACACAACTTTCGATTACCGAAGGTAAGAGAAAGTTGTGTACTGTGCTACAGTCACACCAGATTTTTTTTAACGAAAAATGTGGCCAGACTATTTATTTTTCTCTTTTTCTCTCTCTCCCATTCATTATATTTTATTTTAATTAATTATATAATGCTTATAATCTTTGATTAAGATCTTGTTGAGTTGGGAAAGAGAAAGAAAAAAATTTTTTTTTTCTATTTCCCATACGGAAAATTGTTTGTCCTTACAAAAGTATCAAATGCATTATTGTTGTTGTTTGATTGAAACCAATTATTCAAAAAAAAAAAAAATACGTATATCAAGTAATAGCAAAATCTCTTTAAATTTTTGATTTTTTTTTTAGGGCAGTTGCCCTACCTTGCCCCCATCCCCACTTCCTGGATACGCCCAAGACTAGTCAGAAAACCGGAGAAGCAGCAAACAGAAGATTAAAAAAAAAAATATATATTTTTAATACTGAGAAGAATTAAGCTTTTTACCGCTTTATTTAATACAAATGCCGACGTTTCGGTCTTTATCAAGACATGTGTTTTGTTTGTCTCCAGCTCTCTCTGAGCTCGAAGCAAAAAAAAACAAACACATCTCCAGATAAAGTCCGAAACGTCGTCGGTATTGTTATTCAATAAAAAAGGGAAAAGATAGGAGAAATGGTTGCCATGGTAACAAAATATAAATATTTTCCCATACTTATAAATTTTACATCTGACGGGAACTAAATATATGTCGACACGAAAAATCTGGTGTGACAAGCACAGTACACAACTTTCGATTACTGAAGGTAAGAGAAAGTTGTGTGCTGTGCGCGCCAGCCACACCAGATTTTTTTTTAAATTTTATTTATATTATTTCAAATTAATTATTATAATAGAACAAATCTCTTTTTTGATCTCATAGGTATGCTTTTAAATCAGTTGTTCCCAACCTTTTTTGGTCCATCGCCCCTTTCTGGAGGTCCCCCCTATCGCCCCCCCCCCTCCCCCTTTCATTTTCAGTGCATGATTTAAAATTTTTAACAAAAAAGTACTTTATTTCAAAGTGAATCAATCAAGTTCCTCAGATAACGTTTTCTTTTCAAAGTGAAAAAATACAACACCTGTGGAAATATTGACTGAAAAGTTGAAATTTTCAAATGGAAGCCAGGAAATAAATCAGGCAAACATTTAATCAATCTTAATCTAATTTTTAATTTCGATTGCAGACGTTTCGGACGCAAATCGCATCCTTCCTCAGGACAATCGGTAGTTAGTAAAATTAGATAAAGATTGATTAAATTTTTGTCTGATTTCTTTCTTGGCGTAACCTTTTAAAAATCTAATAATAATTTTATTTTTATGAAAAAAATAACAAAAATGTATCTTTTTTCGGTCAATCTTTATTTAATGAAAACAAAAGTGACAAAAATTATTAATCTATTCTAGATTGGGACGTTTCAATTCTAGATTAGAATTATCTTCAGACTATTTTATTTTTATGACAATATTTTTTATTACTCTTCTTTCCCGACCATTCTGTAAATAGGAGATTTTTCTCTTTGATTTATTCTTTTAAATTTTAGTTAACTCTAATTATTTTTCCCCCCTTTGAATACTCATCGCCCCCTCTTATTTATCGCCCCCTGATATCCCAAATCGCCCATTTGGGGGCGATCGACCCCCAGGTTGGGAACCACTGTTTTAAATAAAAGAATTCGAATTCTCGCCTCGCCTGTAGGGCTGGACGGTAAACCGGTTTACCGGTAAAAACCGGTAAAAATTTTTTACCGAAAACGCGGTAACGAACCTCTAATTCGATAAAAACCGGTTTTTTTCGAAAGTCGGTAAAAACCTATTTTTTCGGGCGGTAAAAAATTTTGGTTCGGCGAGAAAAAAAATGTTCCGCGGCGGCAAACCAAATTGTGGTTCCGCGGCGGCAAAAAATTGGCGTCTCTAAAAAAAGGTAAAATATTTTTCCGGCCGGGGAAAAATTTTGGTTCCGCAAAAATGTTCCGCGGCGGCAAACTTTGGTTCCGCGGGCGGTAAAAAATTTTTACCGACTTTCGAGAAAAACCGGTTTTTTTTCATTATCGAGGTCGGTAATGAAAATCCATTACCGTCCAGCCCTACTCGCCTGGCGCCTCGGTGCAGACGCACCCGTTCGACCTTCAAGTTAAATTTTAATGGCGATTCCCAGAAATGCATTGTCGAAAGAGGATTCTATTCTCTGTCCTGAGAACATTGGCCCTCTCGCTCTCTCGCAATCAGAGATGCCTTCACAACTAACATTTAGAAGGCGAAAATAAAAGCTCAAATTCGATTCGGGGTCGGCATGTCAAAGTCTCTCACGCCCTAGAGGCAATACATCAGTCAAAACAAACTTCACCAAAAATTATATACAACATCTAGAAAATAGTTTTATTTTTATTTATTATCTATCAAAGTAAAATGCCCATTCTACGAGTTTGTTAGAGGTCTCTAAGGAAATTAATTGGGTTGAATGGCCTAACAGCTGATAGTGAAAAAAAAAAAATATAAACATAGGTAAAGTCTGCATTCGAAGGATAATAAGAGAAAAAAATCTGGTATGACGGATCGCATAGCACACAACTATCTCTTATCTTGTTGTGTTCTGTTCTTGTCACACCAGATTTTTTTGTGTCAAAATATATTTAGTTTCCACAAATATATTAAAATTCAAGATGTAAAATTGGAAAAATATTTATATTTTGTTACAATAGCTAATATCTTTCCTATGAATTTCCCCCCGGGCTTGGTCTAGTTGGTAGCGTGCCTACCTTCTATACCGAACGCGACGGGTTCGGACCCCAGGCAGTCCGATGATTTTATTTAAGCCATTTGGATACCAAAAAAAAAAAATTTAAAAAAGTACATCAGTAAAGTACTAGTACTCTTTGGCTGAATTTGTTTAAAAGCTTATTTTCACGCCCTAGGGGGGTGTCTAAATTAAATATAAAATATCAACCTCATAGCTCAATTCCTTCATGCTTTAAATTGAACCCAGACAGACAGACAGACCATGTCGCGTTGGATTCAGGTGACCTCAATTTCGAGTTATACTCAAAAAACGATAGAAATTTTATAGAGTCTTAAAAACATTAACTCTTAAGTGTAGAAGACATTTAAGATATCGTATAAATTCCGTATTTAATGCAGATAACGAATCAATAAACACCAATTTTATTTCTTTTTTAGTTTTTAGCAAATTTACCAAAATTCAAGCAAACATAGATGTGACTCTCTCTTATTAAATAGAGCAAACTAGTAATTGACATAAATGTGTAATATTCAGTATTTAGTGCTGATTCCAATGCACTATTCACTATTGCTCCAACTAGGATAGTTTTTTTATTATTTTGAAAAGAAAAATTCATCTGTCAAAATAAATTTGGAAAATCGATTTTTTATTATTTTTAGGACATTCCTTGGCCAAAAATGGATTGTTTTAGTTGGAATAATTTATATATTAATTTATTCAATCGATATCAAGCCCTAAAAGTGTTTATTTAATTAAAAAACAATAAATTAGAAAATAAAGGCGGGAGTTGACGTTACAAGTCGTGAGTGTCATCAATAAACCCCCATTTTACGTGGGCGTAGCTAAATGAAAAAATTCCCAGGGCTTTATAATTGATTCAAGAGGCCAGTTTTGCATTTTGCCTCAAATCCGTGAATAAATGAGAGAGATAGAGCGAGTTTTTGAAGAGCGATCTCGAGCGAGAGAAAAGACTTAGATAAGAGTTACGCGAGTCCCCCTGCCTGATCTCTGGGCGCCGATCGAATTGGAAAAAAAAATTTGAGCTTCTTCCATCAGTTGAAATAATTGTCAAATTGATTGATTTCATCTGTTTATGCTCAAATTTTATAAAATTATTTATTAAAAGCTATAAAAATAATATATTAAATAATAAAACCCTTTCTTTTTAAGAACAAATTTGTTCATTTTAACTTTCTCTTGCCCTTTATATGAAATATATATAGAAATTTCATTGTCAAAAATTCGATGTCGAGATTTTGATGGATATACACGTTTTGAGGTTCCCTGAATCCAAAAAAGTGGTTATCGCGACATGGTCTGTCTGTCTGTCTGCCTGTCCATGAACAAAATACCTCAAGAACGGAAAGAGCTAGGAGGTTGGAATTTTATATTTAAGTTAGGCACCCCCATGGGACGTGATAGGAAGCTTTTAATCAAAATCGACCAAAGAGAACTAGTACTTTACTGATGTACTTTTTCAGTTTTTTTCGATTTTCTCAAAATCTGCTCTAACGATTTTGATTAAAATTCAAAAATCAATTATTTTTTATATCCTCTTTAAAATGTATATTCTCATTTTGTCATTGAAATCTTCTAAAGACCACTTTACTCTTGTATTTCATAGGAAAGATAGAGAAATGGTTGCAATGGTAACAAAATATAAATATTTTCCCATACTAATAAATAAAGAGAACCTTCTCGGGATAACAAGAAAATTATTTTCATTCCGAAATTCCTATAATTTTTGAGTTATAAATTCTTAAAGTTACGATTTCTCCCATAGGAAATGTATAGAGAAATATTTATGTATTCTTTTCATTTGTGTATTCCATGAATGTAAACAATTCATCAAGCAGGCACTGGATTGGAATGGAATAATAATAATAATTTTTTTTTCATAATTAAGAAGAAAAACCTGCCCTCGGGGCTTGGTGTAGAGGTTAGCGTGCTAACCTCGTATACCAAACGTCGCGGGTTCGGACCCCAGGCAGTCTGATGATTTTATTTAAGCCAATTGGATACCAGATGGCTTAAATAAGAATGCCTGGACCCCATATATGTATATTATTAAATCAATAACGGTTATCGTAAATGTCTTATATGGCCTGAGTTGACGAAAAAGACAGTGTGAATGGGTGAAAAAAGTGATTGTTTTTATTAAAAAAAAAAAAATAATATATATCGGCGTAAACTAAACATATGACGACACACAAAATCTGGTGTGACAAGCACAGAACACAACTTTCGATTACCGAAACTAAGAGAAAGTTGTGTGCTGTGCTTGTCACACCAGAATTTGTATACATGTTGTGGGTTAGTGGAATAAAATTAACAAGTCTCAAAAAAGCGAGTCCTGGCTCTGCATGTACCCTGAGAGCGGGTGTCAACCTTTAGAGCGCTCATTTAACGACACCATTGGAGCTAAAAGTCTAGAAATTTTATATACACATAGGCAAAAATTCAGAGAATATAGATCTTTTTACTCTCATCTGATCGGATGGTGAAATATAATAAAAAAAAAAAAAAGAATAAATGTTTAAATATTAAATTTTAGCCACATCTAAATAATCTCTAGGAAATTCTAAACTTATTACAAAAAATCCGATGCAAATTGAAGAAGCGGTTTGTGAGTTAGAGAGATTTGAAGATTCAATATTTTATTTCTTTTCTGTGTTAATTTATTAGACGTCTTAATTCGAGCAAAGGAGGGGAGGGCGGAGTCTGTCTGCTGCCTCCCCCTCCCCTCCTCTCTGATTATTGCTCTTGACCTTCCCCTCTTTTTCTAAGAAAATAAAATAATAAATTAAATTATATCTCCGGACAGATTAAAAAGAATTTTAAAGACCCGTAGAAAAAATAAAAAATCTGGTGTGACTGGCGCACAGCACACAACTTTCTCTTACCCTTCGGTAAGAGAAAGTTGCCACTGTGCTGGTCACACCAGATTTTTTGTGTCGAGATATATTTAGTTTCCGATAGCACCTTAGTTTCAAACTTGCATTTTAAATGTTGACTGCTTCAAATAAACTATGGTTATTTTTCAAAATTTTAATCTCATATTTGGACATTTTAGTATAAAGCGAATTGTGGCTGTTATATAGAATTAGATTAATGAGATGAAGAGGATGCAGCCAATGATAAATAAAAGCATCTATTTTGCTAACACTCTTTATTTAGGAACGTTTCGGCCATGATTAACAAGGCCGTCTTCAGCCCTTCAAGCTAGAAAAATTAATACATACATTCATTAAAAGTTTTTTCTTATGCTAACAAATGGTCATAAACATACATTTTTATACTCACAGTATATTTTATATTGTTAACATACAAAATAAATATACATACGACCAAATACACATGTACTGTATTATATATCTCTTATGACAAAATCTATTTTGTATGTTAACAATATAAAATATACTGTGAGTATAAAAATGTATGTTTATGACCATTTGTTAGCATAAGAAAAAACTTTTAATGAATGTATGTATTAATTTTCTAGCTTGAAGGGCTAAGATGGCCTTGTTGATCATGGCCGAATTCCTAAATAAAGAGTGTTAGCAAAATAGATGCTTTTATATCATTGGCTGCATCCTCTTCATCTCATTAATCTAATTTGGACATTTTATACACAATATAGAATCGTAAATAAATACAAAATTTCATAAGAATTGGAAAATAAAATTTTAAATGCGTAAAAAGTTCTAAAGGGGACCCCCTTTTTGAATCCGAAATTAACATACAAATCCCTATGGAAATTAACATTGGCCAAATGGGAAGATAAGGTAGAAAGGGAATTTAAAAAGAGTAGAGAGAGACGATAATGTTTGCAAGTGAGAGAGAGAGAGAGAGAGAGAAACATATATGTTTTCTTTGAAACAATTAAAGACACAAATAAAATAAAAAAAAAATGGGAATTTAAATAATAATTGATTTTTAATCTAATAAAAAGAAAAAGATTTAAATTCGGTTACCATGGCAACCATTTCTTCATCTTTCCTATGAAGGACAAGAGTAAAGTGGTCTTCAGAAGATTTCAACGGCAAAATGAGAATATACATTTTAAAGAGCATCTAAAAAATAATTGATTTTTGAATTTAAAAAAAAATCCTTGGAGGGAATTTTGAGAAAATCGAAAAAAACTGAAAAAGTACATCAGTAAAGTACTAGTACTTTTTGGCCGATTTTGTTGAAAAGCTTATTTTGAGCGTGTGGGAAGGTACCTAAGTTAAATATAAAATTTCAATCCGGTAGCTCAATTCCTTCATGCTAAAAATCTGTCCACACATACAGACACACGCACACACACACACACACACGCACACACATACAGACACACGCACACACATACATACACACACACACACAGACCAATTTGCGGGACCCACTTTTTTGGACTCAGGGGGACCTCAAAACATGTATATCCATCAAAATCTCGACATCGAATTTTTGACATGATCGCCAATACTTTCTCTCCTATATATTTCATATATAGGCTAAGAGAAAGTAAAAATCTGGCATGGTCACACACAAATTTCTCTTAACTTTGCCTGTGCTTGTCACGCCAGATTTTGTTTGTGTCGAGGTTTTTTTTTTTTTTAACACTCACACTTTTTTTTCCAGTCACACTCACACTCACACAGTTTTTTTCGGCCATTTAGGGCATTTAAGACTTTGACAATAACCGTTATTATTTATAATATCTATTGGGGGTCCAGGCATTTCTCTCTTTTTTGGCTTAAATAAAATCATCGGGCTGCCTGGGGTCCGAATCCGCGACGTACGGTATAGAGTAGGCACGCTACCAACTAGACCAAGCCCGTAGGCGTTTGTTTCGAGATATATTTCAAGATGTAAACAAAGGAAAATATTTACATTTTGTTACCATGGCAACCATTTCTCCAATCTTTCCTATGAATTACAAGAGTAAAGTGTGCTTCAAACAATTCTGAGGGCAAAATGAGAATTTACATTTTAAAGAGCATCTAAAAATAGTTCATTTTTGAATTTTAATCAAAATCGTTGTAACGAATTTTGAGAAAATCGAAAAAAACTGAAAAAGTACATCAGTAAAGTACTAGTACTCTTTGGCCGATTTTGTTCAAAAGTTTCGTGTCACGTCCCAGGGGGTGCCTAACTTAAATATAAAATTTCAACCTCGGAGATCTTTTTAGTTCTTGAGATATTTTTTTCACACACACAGACAGACCATGTTGTGAAAATTACTTTATTGGATTTAGAGGACCTCAAAAAAGTGTAAATCCATCAAAATCTCGATATCGAATTGTTGACATGAATCCAATACTTTGTCTCTATATATTTCATAAATGGACCCTGTTATGCATTAGTGTGTCAAGCGCCAAAAAAATTCAAAATTGAGTTAAGCACAGACTATTGTTTCAAATGCTTTAATTAATAGTATTTTTTATGAAATATGTCCTAAAAAAAATTTATATTTAATGTTAAAATTTTATATAATCTAATGAAAACAAAAAAACTTTAATGTTAATTTTTTCAAAACTCGGTAGCTGGCGCTTGACACATTAATGCGTAACAGGGTCCATTAAGAGAAAGTAAAAAACTCCTTTAAAAAAGTTATAAAATCAGTGAATAGAAAAAAAAATCTGGTTTTCCTAATCTTTTTTAAGAAGCATTAAAAATTATAACTTTCTTCACAATAATCACTTAAGAATTTAATTCATTTAAAAATAAGACCCTCATTTAATTTCCTTTACAATAGTCTAGTTTTTTTTGTACGTTTAGACGTCGCGACGCTTCTGAACCCCTTAAGAGCAAATTTTTGCCTAAAAATGAGATTTTTCGAGAAAAAATTGATTTTGGTTTTTTTTTTTTTTTTAAATAATTCTTGATTTTTTAGTTAATTACTCTGGATTTTTTTATTTAGTCTATTAGAGTTTTTCTTTCTGCACAAATTCACATCACATTTACCAGGGTGTGCCTATGAAACCGCCTTTTACTTTGAAAAATCTCTGGCGTACAGTTTTGGTACCTCACAGTCTAGTTATTGAGTTTGTTTGTTTGGTTTATGTCTGTTCTAAGTTTCGAACTCAAAAAATTCCAATTTCATACTCCCAACATTTTTCACCACGTCAAACATGTCAACCTTTGTTCCTCAACAAAGTGATTTGCGGACAGCGTTGATTTTTTGCTATCATTTGAAAAAACGGCCGCGGAGTCTCATCGAATGCTTGTAGAAGCTTTGGCGACTATGCTCTTGGTGAAACACAGTGCAAAGAATGGTTCAATTCAAGGGAATTTTGACATTAAGAACGAAGCACGTGGCCGACCGCCCAAAAAGTTTGATGAGCACCGATTTGCAAGAATTGTTGAATGAAGATTCAACTCAAACACAACAACAATTGGCAGAACAGTTAAACGTGACTCGGAAACTATTTCCAAGCGTCTGAAAAGCTATGGAAGATCCAGAAGATCGAAATGGGTTCCACATGAACTGAACGAAAGGCAGCAAGAGAACCGAAAAACCACTTGTGAGATGCTGCTTTCGCCAGATACAAAGAAAGTCATTTCTTCATCAATTACTGGAGATGAAAAATGGATCTTTGAAAAATCCTAAGCGTCGAGCATCATGGGTATCTCCAGGTGAGCCATCAACATCGACTCAAGACCAAATCGATATGGACGAAAGACAATGCTTTGTGTTTGGTGGGATCAGAAGGGAATTATCTATTACGAACTCCTGAAACCTGGCGAAACTGTCAATACGGAACGTTATCACTAAATGGTGAAATTGAACCAGCTATACGCCAAAGAAGACCAGAATATCAAAAAAGGCAGCACAAAGTCATCTTGTTGCACGACAACGCTCCGTCACACGCTGCAAAACGAACCAAAAACCATTGAAACGTTTGGGTGGGAAATTCTCACACATGCGGCTTATTCCCCAAGACTTGGCCCCAACGGACTATCACTTGTTTTCATCTTTGGGTCACGCTTTGAGGGGAGCAGCAGTTCACAGATTACGAAAATGTTGCCAAATGAAGCAAATGAATGGTTTGCCTCGAAAGAAGACGAGTTTTTTTGGAGAGGGATTCATAAGCTCCTGAAAGATGGGAGAATTGTATTGCTAACGAAGGAAATTACTTTAGAATAAATATCTTTTTTTCACTTTTATAAAATATGTGTTTATCACTCTAAGGGTCGGTTTCATAGGCACACCCTGGAGTCAGATCGGATTAGCCGTTTTGAATCTACAGGGGTTTAAACTTTCAAATTAGAATTTACCGCAGCGCGGTAAAATGGAATGATAAGAAAAAAAATAAATGGTGAAATTTTTAGCTGAAGAATCATTCTTTCTAACCGTATATTTAATATAATTATACCCAGGGCCGCAGACAGACTTGACGGGCCCCGGGGCTACTTACTAATACTGTACAGCCCCCTCCCCAAAAAAAAAAAAAAAACTTAAAGTTTTTTTTTTTAGTATATAAAAGGCTATTGTGGCCTTCATGCCAACAATTTTTTACACAGTTTTTGACACAACTTTTGAAATAGTTATACATAGCTTACAATATTTATTTAAATAAAGTTATTTAAAAAATTTTCAAAAATTCCTAAACAAAGAGTTACAAAGTTTTAATTTATCGAGGCCAGATCTGGACAGAGGATTTCCGGGGGAATCTGGGGGTATGGAAAATTTTTTGAAAATTAACCACTGAAATCTGCGTTTTTAGCTATCCTGAGTCGTGAAAAAGACCAAACTTGATTTGAGCTTAAAGGGCCCGGGCCCCCTGAGGAAAAAAATTTCAAGAAAATGATTTTTTTTTAATTATTTTAATTTAACCATGAAATTTAATTTTTATTAGAATTTTAAGGTGGGAGCGCAATGGGCCCGGGCCCCCGGGGATATAGCCCCCCCTGCCCCCCCCCCCCTGTCTGCGGCCCTGGTTGGAAACTAAATACATGTCGACACAAAAAATCTGGTGTGACAAGCACAGTACACAACTTTCGAATACCGAAGGTAAGAGAAAGTTGTGTGCTGTGCGCCATTCACACCAGATTTTTTTCAAAGGACTCGCTCTAAAAAAAAAAAAAAAAAAGAATTGAATGAAATTTTATGTCCTCTTGTGACACTATTCTAGTCTAGTGTTTTTATCAATTCAGCTTTCAATTTTTGACACTTGTTAATTATATTTCACCAACTCGTTGTTTTATAAACAACCCACAACATGTATACAAAAATATTTTAAGGTCTCTTAATTTAGCAACATTTTATAGCTTTTAATAATAAATTTTACAAAATTTGAGCATAAACAGATGAAATCAATCAATTTGACAATTCTTTCAACTAATGGAAGAGGACTCAAATTTTTTTTCCAATTCGATCGGCGCCCAGAGATCAGGCAGGGGGGACTCGCGTAACTCGTGTCTAGTCATTCTTTCTCGCGCAAAATCGCTTTTCAAAAACTCGCTATGTCTCTCTCATTTATTCACGGATTTGAGGCAAAATGCAAAACTGGTCTCTTGAATCAATTATAAAGCCCTGGGAATTTTTTTATTTAGCTACGCCCACGTAAAATGGGGGTTTATTGATGACACTCACGACTTATAACGTCATCTCCCGCCTTTAATTTCTAATTTATTGTTTTTTAATTAAATAAACACTTTTAGGGCTTGATATCGATTGAATAAATTAAAATATAAAATATTCTAACTAAAACAATCCATTTTTGGCCAAGAAATGTCCTAAAAATAATAAAAAATCGATTTTACAAATTTATTTTGACAGATGAATTTTTTCTTTTCAAAATAATAAAAAAACTATTCTAGATAGAGAAATAGTGAATAGTGCATTGGAATCAGCACTAAATACTGAATCTTACATATTTATGTCAACTACTAGTTTGCTCTATTTAATAAGAGAGAGTCACATCTATGTTTGCTAGAATTTTCGTAAATTCGCTAAAAACTAAAAAAGATATAAAATTGGTGTTTATTGATTCGTTATCTGCATTAAATACGGAATTTATTCGATATCTTAAATGTCTTCTACCCTTAAGAGTTTAATGATATTAAGCCTCCTCAAATTTTGTGTCGTTTTTTGAGTATAACTCGAAAATATAATTAAGATACAAAAATAACAAAAGTAGATTCTTAATCCTCATCAAATCCCGCATATTTTCCGCCTATCACATGTTTAAGAAGCGGTTAAATTAAAAATCTCATATTTTTAGAATTTGTATCAAATCGAGATATCGAAATTTCGTCTGCAAATTCTTATTCTACGTGAAATTTTATCCAGAAACGATGTATCACATGCCCTGTGTTGTGTTTAATAGATAGATAATAAATAGCCTATCCTTGGCTCCGCCCCTTTCTCTATTTTTATTCCTTTCTAGTGCCAGGCGATCCTTCAGATAAATTCCCCCTTTGCAAAGACTTCCGTTTAATATTAAATCTATTTAGTTATTATTTAAGAAATAACTGTCTCTTGGTTGATGCCATGTTTTTGATTTATTCGTTTTTATTTATTTATTTCTTTTTTTTATATTAAAATACATGCAAAAAATGGGTGCTTATTTAATAATTCATTTTTTTTATTATCGTGTCAGTAGGAGGGGAGAAAGGGAGGGGGGACCCTCCCCTCCGCCTCCCCTTTGTTTCGACTTGAGCAAAGAATAATATTTCCGATTGTTGCTTTAATTTTAAATAATAAAATATCAATATTAATTGCTATCAGTCAATCAATATTATATTTTTGCATTAATGAATAAAAATAATTTATTTTATTCTTTAATTTTTTTCTGATTTCTTTCAACTCCTAAATATTAAAATTTTTTCATAATCTCTATGAAATTCTGAGCTTATTAAAAAATATCCCATCAAATTTGGAGCCGTAGCTTGCGAGTTGTAGGCAATTCAACATGTAAAGTTTTTATTTTTTTTTATAACGTTTCTTAATTGAGCCTTAAGAGATGGCGAGAGGAGGGAAGTGGCGCCTCCACCGCCCCCCAGGCATTGTCGCCGTCTATTTTTGGAAATAACAAATAAACACGTGTTGTTAAATTATATTATTACAAAAAATATTTTTTTGCAGGAAACTGGCGAAAACACCATGTCATCGATTTTAAGGATTTTCTCCTTTGTTAACAAAAATGATGGAAATATTCATCTGGGAGCAAAAGAATTGAAATAAAATATTTTATTTTTAATTTTAACGATTCCAAATGTTTTTCTCTTGTCTGAATATTATTTTTAATTTTCTTCTTTAATTAACTTTTTCCTCACCAGAGCGCGGGCTAGTCAACCAATCAAATTATCAATTTGTATTAATTTATTTTCAAAAATTCCAGTAGGTATAAAAAAAAATATTCTATTAAAGCTTTTATAATATATTTAATTTGAATTTAATAATATTAATATATTATTATATATTTGATATTTTGATATAATGACATTTAAACACTTCAAGTTGGCAACAATGACTTTCTCTTTTTTTTTTTTTATATTATTTCAAATCAATTAATTCAATCCATTTCTCACATTGTGGATATCATATTTAATTAAATATAAGAAAGAGAATGTCAGAAAATAATAACGAAAATGTTGAAGAAGATTCAAATACCACAGAGGAAGTCATAAAGAAATTTAAATTTCCAATTTTTAAAGGTAGTTTATTTAGACATGTCAAATGTCACTTGCTTTCTATTATTTACTAATTTTTTTATTTTGAATATTTCATGTCCCCTTCCTTTTTTGTTTTTGACTAGTATAATATAATACATGTAATAGTGAATGAATTTATTGCCAAATACATTCTGGCCTACTAAACACATTCTATGTCAAATGAGGTTTCAAGTTCATGGGGTTTTTTTTTCTTCTTCCTCTATAATTAATTTAAAATGCAAATTGTCCGTTTCAATCAAATATCTTATGTCAAATTTAAATATTTTTAAATTAAGACCAAAACACTTTGATGGAGCAATTGACACTTCGTGATGCCCTGTGTTTAGTACCTATATAGGGGTCATCTCGTCATATACGTCAGTCATATATAGGTCATCTTCCCCTACCGTTCACACGAGTTAGGCTGGTCGTCCACTGGACGCGACAACGCGCTACCGCTACAAGCGCTACAACATGCTACAGATCCCAATGTGTGTGAATCAATTGAAGCTCGTCCACTAGAAGCGCGCGACATCACGCTACAACGCGCTTCGAGGACAGGCGCTACAGATCCCAAAAAATGGGATCTGTAGCGCGTTGTAGCGTCTAACCCTTTGTTTTTCTAACCTAAAATACTCTCACCGGCAAAAAACCGCAACACTTTGTTTTTTCTTAATAAAATTGATGGAATTGAATAAAACAAAGACCAAAATGTCGATATTTAATTTGTGGGACAAAATAAGATTAAATAGACATCAAAGAGCCGTAGTTACTTCATCAATCACTGTTTGTTCGGTGAGTGTGTGTTTAAATGAATTTTCATAAATTTTTTAAATTTTTTATTAACTGTTTCAAGAATCGACTGCTTTGCAAATATCAGTTTCGATTTTTCATCACCGTCAGGACCTTTAAAGATAAACATAGAGTATGTGTAATTTATTTTATATTCAACACTTACTTATTCTTTTATAGTCGACATTACAATTTTTTGTGATATACTGTATATATATATTAAATTGATAAAATTATACATTTTTGTTTTTTTCACATTGAGTGATTTGGTGAAGTAACTGCGGCTCTTCGAGGTCTATTTAAAATAACCTTCATCCCAGAATATAAAGAATTTTAAAATAAGATTATTTGAAAATTTAGCGAAAATAAATATAAATTAGGACATTTTTATCTTGGTTTTATATTTCAATTTAATTATTTATTAAAATTATATGGATTTGTTTTATTTATTGGTTAGAAATTTATATGATATTTTATGTCAAATGTAGCGCGAAGTAGCGTGCAGTGGACGACCCTTGTCGCGTGTTGTCGCGTCTCTTGTTGTCGCCCTTGTAGCGGTAGCGTCCAGTGGACGACCAGGCTTAAGTTTAATTGACTGATTTGAAGTTGTACGAGAGCGAATTGTTTATATAAACTTAACAACAATAGTCAACAATAGAAAAAAAATGAAAATTAATTAAGGTGGCCGTGACCTTTACATATATTATAGATACAATTATAATTCAATCTTTTTTTTATATATATATATATCAGGTGCGCAACTAAGTTTCCGGGTTTCATAAGTTGTCCGTTTTTTTTTATAGGTTAGACTTTTGTCAAAGAGAACCAATCGCAATTATTTTGTCTAATAACGAAGATTTTGAGTTTTGTGCCAAATAAACAACATTTGCTTTTCTGTTTCAACTTGGAAAACAATGGAGCTGAAGTCGGACGTTTAATTGAGGAGTTCAAATGCTTCAAAACGACACGGAGGATAAGGAACTCTTTGGTGGGACCAAAAAGAGCTGCTGAAACTGTCAATGGGCATCGATATCAACAACATTTAAACCAGGCATTGCTCGACAAACGCCACAAGACACGTACCAATGTTATTGCAGCAATCGCCATATTCTGACGTTCGATTATCACTGGTATGACTACACTTGGCCAATTACGAAGAAGTGGATGAATGGTCTCCCACGTCGTTTTATCGTCCGGCATTCATGTATTGCCAGAGAGGTGACAAAAATGTTTAGTTAGCGAAGAGCGATAAACCATTTTGTTATTTCTCTTGAAATTTTTCATTTTTCATTGATCAAAAAAAAAAAAACCTGGAAACTTAGTTGCGCATTCAGTATATTAAATGAATATTTAATTCTGATATAAAAAAAACAAACTATTATTTGACAACTTAGTTAGAAAACACAGAAAGATTGAATTGTATTCGTTTCTAAATTTTTTAATAGAAGGTAGCAACACAAATTAGAAAGTGCAGCTTTATTTCAGTGCTCTGATTGAACCATCCTCAGCTATAATCATATATACAGATGGTATTTAGCAAATAAGCCAAGTATTAAGATAAATATTAAAAATATAATTTACACCTGTATATGATATAAATCTAAAAATTTCTGTGTAGTTTCTTTTAGGTATATATCGCCTGCTGAGAATCCTGAATGGCGAATTGAACAATTCGAGAAAAAGTTTTATAAACATCTACACAACAAATGGAGAAAAGACGTTTGAAAGTTTTATCAACATATTAACATAACTCTACGAGGAGAGGAAGCTGCTGTGACATCCCGTCCTGTGGAAGGGACGTAAAGAAGATTCCCTCTCAGTGATGCATACTTCGAAAGGAGTAGGTGCTGAGAGAGTCGCTCCTCAACTAGGACACATCCACCCTAGCATAGAAGAGGATGGATAAAAGGAACCAGAAATAAGGATTAGTTCACTAGCTAGAAACGAAAGCAGGAGGAGGAGTTAGAGATAAGAAATAATGTAACTTCACGGGATGCCGGTAGATTGCTACTGCCAGAGGCCGATTGGGTTTGAGGTGTGTGTCTTCGTGCACGAAAGCACCTCGGGCAAATAAACGGGGGCTCGATAGGAATTTCAAAAAATAATAATAACATGTAAATAGCCGGGCAACAAATGAATAGGCTAGAATCAATAGCAAAGAATGGAAATATATTTCCGCTACTTTAACACACAAAAAATTGAATTTTTAGACTTTGGCCACTAAGATTCTCAGCTGGAATTGTTGGAAGAATAGAAATCAAACCATTAATTTAGCCCTCGGGGCTTGGTGTAGAGGTTAGCGTGCTAACCTCGTATACCAAACGTCGCGGGTTCGGGCCCCAGGCAGTCCGATGATTTTATTTAAGACAATTGGATACCAAATGGCTTAAATAAGAATGCCTGGACCACATATATGTATATTAAAATCAATAACGGTTATCGTCTAAATGTCTTATATGGCCTGAGTTGCCGAAAAGACAGTGTGAATGTGTGTGTGAGTGTGAATGAGAAAAAAGTGTGAATGTTTAAAAAAAAAAAAAACATTAATTTATAGCAAAGATAAATTAAAGGCCTTCATCAGAACTCTTTTAGTCTCATCATTGAGTGAGTGATGTATATATAAATATGTACATTTTCAATGTTCTTATAAAAACAAAAAATTTTTATATAATAAAATTCTTCATTTTGTTGTTTGATGAAGGCCTATATTTGGTCGAAACGACAGAATGGATCAACCAATAAATTGTCTCTGCTATGAATTGATGCCTTGATTTTCATTCTTCCAATAATTCCGTCGCCCAACAGTACACATACCTGAAAGAAACTACACAGAAATTTTAATATTTATTTATCTTTATAAGTGTTGATAGAGGACCTAGGAAGTTGGCAGCCAATAAGTGAGCCTCTATATTAAATAAAAACTCTCAAGTGTTGAGACGTTTCGGCTTTATTCTGCTAATGTCATCATCAGTCAATTAGAGCTATATTCAATAAAACGGTTATCATCAAAGTAATTTGCAGAAAAGACTGTGTGAATGTGAGTGTGAGTGTGTGTGTGAATGGGAAAAAAAGTGTGAGGGTTTAAAAAAAAAACCTTCCTTGATAAGAGAAGATTTCTATTTTAATAAATAAATTTCTTCTCCCCAGCCATTTTTGTTCTAAAATAGCCAAAATACCTACTAAATTTGTTTTTTTGTTTTTTAGGCGAATCAAAACAAAAAGAGAAGAAAATGCATAAAGAGAAGCCTATAAAAGCTGAAAAAGAGAAGAAAAAGAAAATCCATAAATGTGAATATTGCGAGAAAGAATTTACACGAAATTCACATCTTGTAATTCATGTACGCAAGCATACAGGTGAGAAACCGCATCAGTGTAGTACATGCGGTAAACAATTCTCACAAAAATCAGATATCAAAATTCATTATCGTGTCCATACTGGTGAGACGCCATTTCAATGTGAGGTGTGTAATAAAATGTTTAAACAACGGGCACAATTACGAGCCCATTCAAGTGTCCATTCAGATGAGAAACCATTCAAGTGTGCAATTTGTGAGAAACAATTCTCACGAAATTCATATTTACAAACACATTTGCGTAGTCATTCAGATGAGAGACCTTATCGATGTGATATATGTCAAAAAACATTCGCTCTTAGCTGGCATTTAAAGGGGCATATACGAACTCATACAGGTGAAAAACCCTATCAGTGTAATATCTGTAAATTAGTGTTTACACAACATTCACATCTTTTTAATCATGTAAGAATTCATACAGGCGAGAAACCTTTTCAATGTGATGTCTGTCAAAAAGCATTTGCTCAGAAATCTAATCTTATTTCACATAAGAAAATTCATACGGGCGAGAAACGAAAAAGAAAAGCCAATAAAACGCCATCTTCTCCGTCGTCCTCGTGTAATAATTTATATTTTACTTGAAAAGTGAAAACTTCTTGTAGTAGTTTCTCTAGAAAATGTGTAACTTCCAGGTGAAGATTTCGGCCTAATAAATAACGCAAATTTATTTTATAAATCATCATTTCAGGCTCTCATGATGGTCTATTAAGGATTGAAACCGTTATGTACAGTGAGGGACAATATTAAGTCCCACCCATGCGTTTTCTACTTGTGATTATTTCAAAGTTCAAACCTAGAATATTTCCAATAAAGATTTTTATTTTCTTTCATAAAAACAATCAAATAATCACAAGTAGAAAAATCTGGTGTGACTGGTCGCACCAGATTTTTTTGCGTCGACATGTATTTAGTTTCCGACAGTACGGTACATTCGATTTTCAAGATGTAAAATTTATAAATGTGGAAAATATTTATATGTTGTTACCATGGCAACCATTTCTCCTATTTTTTCTATGGAGTACAAGAGTAAAGTGGTCTTCAGAAGATTTCAATGACAAAATGAGAATATACATTTTAAAGAGCATTTAAAAAAATAATTGATTTTTGAATTTTAAACAAAATCGTTGGAGTGAATTTTGAGAAAATCGAAAAAAACTGAAAAAGTACATGAGTAAAGTACTAGTACTTTTTGGTCGATTTTGTTCAAAAGCTTCGTGTCACATCCTATGGTGGTACCTAACTTAAATATAAAATTTCAACTTCCTAGCTCTTTTCGTTCTTGAGATATTTTGTTCACAGACATACACATCGACATTCGCGAAAACCACTCTTTGGATTCAGGCCTCAAAAACGTGTATATCCATCAAAATCTCGACATCGAATTTTTGGCATGAATCCAATACTTTCTCTCTATATTTATATATTAACACATATAGAGTTAAGAGAAAGAAAATCGCATGGGTGGGACTTAAAATTGACCCTCACTGTACATTGATTGGTATATGATTAATTATAGAATAATTCTGAGATTTATCTTGTTTAATAGTAGACGTTGTTCTTTTCTCGGTCAAAAATTTCTAGGTGGAAGGTGAGTAATTCAAAATAAATTAACTACTTTAATTTATTATAAGAGGTTTTAATTTTTATTCTCAGGTTTACGTTTCTGAAGAAGGCGTAATTGCCGAAACGATGACATTGGCCTCCATCGTAAACCTGAGAATAAAAATTAAAACCTCTTATAATAAATTCAAGTAGGTAATTTATTTTGAATTACTCACCTTCCACCTAGAAATTTTTGACCGAGAAAAAGAACAACGTCTACTATCAAACAAGATTGTTATCACCGGTCCAGCATCGTCAAATATTCAATCTGAGATCTATACTCATTTGCATCAAAATATCTTAGATCTCCAGCTCGCCTTGAGCCCTAATAGTCCAAGATCCCAGAGCCCCCAGACAATACTCATTTTCTCACAAATAAAATGTATTGGATAAAGTAGTGTTAGTACGTACTTTGAGTGTAAGCATATTTGCAAATTTGGTCCGTGGGCCAATTTATAGGTAACCAAGTGCCAAACATTGGTAAAAATAGTACTAAATATACTTATTTTCTCATTCTTGATTTTTACGTATATTTTTAGAGAATATTGTTAAAAGTTAATAATCAATACTGCCAGACACTTACCATGGGCCATAACTCTTGCCAGACGCTTCAAAGTTACCAAAAAAATCATGTAACTATACTCATTTTCTCATTCTTGATTTTTATATATGATATTCAGGGAACTATTTCAAGACTATATGTAAGCTGCCAGACCAATCGGTTGGGCCAAACATCCCGCCAGACATAGATAAAGTGTCGCTAGACGTCTGAGCGCGAGCAGGATATGTGGATAGTTTTTTAACATACATAGCTTTATAAAATTTATGTTAATAATGGTCTACTGGAAAGCTTCAGTAAAAAATAAGTAATATTTTAACGCTCAATTAAAACGTTAATTAAAGAATAATAAAATATTAATACTTTTGAACTCTTAATGAAAATTATGAACAAACGAACTGCAATAAAATAGTAGTTTATTGGTTTTTAATAATAAGTAAAAAACAGGAATATTTTTGAATTGAATTGGACGTATAAATGACCATTCATTAAAAAGATATGAAATATAAATATGCTCGCGCTCAGACGTTTAGCGACACTTTATCTATGTCTGGGGGAATGTTTGGCCCATACGATTGGTCTGGCAGCTTACAATTAGTCTTGAAATAGTTCCCTGAATATCATATATAAAAATCAAGAATGAGAAAATAAGTTAGCTTAAAGTTAGTTCATCTTTTCGGGACCTTTGAAGCGTCTGGTAAGAGTTATGGCCGATGGAAAGTGTCTGGCAGTATTGATTATTAACTTTTAACAATATTTTCTAAAACATACATAAAAATCAGCTCTGAGACTTTGAGAAAAGTTAGTATTGTTTTTCCCTATCTTTAACACATGCATAGTGACACTTTAGGTGTGTCTGGCGGGATGTTTGGCCCAACGGATTGGTCTGGCAGCTTACAAATATTCTTGAATAGGTTCCCTGAATATCATATATGAAAATCAAGAATGAGAAAATGAGTATAGTTTCATGACTTTTTTTGGTAACTTTGAAGCGTCTGGCAAGAGTTATGGCCCATGGTAAGTGTCTGGCAGTATTGATTATTAACTTTTAACAATATTCTCTAAAAATATACGTAAAAATCAAGAATGAGAAAATAAGTATATTTAGTACTATTTTTACCAATGTTTGGCACTTGGTTACCTATAAATTGGCCCACGGACCAAATTTGCAAATATGCTTACACTCAAAGTACGTACTAATACTACTTTATCCAATACATTTTATTTGTGAGAAAGTGAGTATTGTCTGGGGGCTCTGGGATCTTGCTCTATAAAAAGCCAAATGTGGTTTTACCTATTCAACTATTTATATATATAAAATATTTTAGTATAAGGGTATTTTATGGTTGGTGGAATTTGTTTCAGGAATGAAAGTTAGAAGAAAACGCAGCCAGAAATTTTTCTTTAAAAATATATTTTAACAGCTGACGTTTCGGCTTTGGTCAAAGCCATCCTCGGAGCTGCTGATGGTCATTATGTACAGTGAGGGACACCCATGCGTTTTCTACTTGTGATTATTTCATTGTTTTTATAAAAGAAAATGAAAATCTTTATTGAAAATTTTCTAGGTTTGAACCATGAAAGTTCCATTTAAAAATATATAATATTTTTTTAAAAACAATGAAATAATCATAAGTAGAAAATGCATGGGTGGGACTTAATATTGTCCCTCATTGTACATATATTTCGAATTGAATTTGGTATTAATTTTGTAAATAACATTAGAAAAAAGTAAAACCCTCTGAATGCTTAACCAATCAGCCGGAGACGTTTCGTCTATTTATTATAAACCATCTTCAGTTCATTAATTGGTATATTTAGGCTCAGAGATAGTCAGGTGATATTTAATATTCATTATTGTAAAATAGAATATTATTGCTAAATATTTTTCGAGATCTATTATTTGAAAGGTGGAAAATTTTTCTTTAAAGTTTTTCACCTATTCGTTACGAGTTAGTAACTTGCGCGACTAACTGCATATAAGGGGAAGTGAGTTTTATTGGTGCAGGTCGAGGGTCCGGTGGCCTGGTGCAATGGATAGCACGCCTATGCCCCGGAAAGGCGGAGATCCTGGGTTCGATTCCCGGGGGCCATGGGATGTTTGGCCTCATCAATAAAGAACACTCACATGTCTTGTTAAATAGAATATTATTGTTTATGTATATTTTAAATATCACCTGATTAACTCTGAGCATAAATATACCAATTAATGGACTGAAGATGGTTTATAATAAATAGACCGAAACGTCTCCGGTTGATTGGTTAAGCATTCAGAGGATTTTACTTTTTGGCTGCCTCTGCTTCCATATCTCTAATCAACATACACAGCCACAACTTACATCTCAATTAGAAAAACTGAATAAAGTTTTGAATTATTTTTAAACAATTATAAAGATTTACGTAAAATAAATTCAAATAAGCACGAAGGGGAAAAAAAAGCATAAAAAAATCAATTTCAACTTACACTTAGTTTTGCGTAATTCGTGTAGAATTAGATAAAATCTAATGGTTGCTTATAAAATTGAGCAATAAGCATTTTGCTTAAAATCCGGTCTTTAGTTATTATTTATGCGATGGAGGCACAAATAGAGGATCTTAAGACCCGATTTTCCGATCTCAAATTCAATTATAAGATGTAAAACGAGATCTAAGATATGTTGGTTGCAAACGGGCATAAATGAGAGATTTTTTATTTTTTGGCCTAAACATGTTTTGGTATGCATGATTGAATGAAAATTGTGACTGATTTAACTATATTTATTTTCTAACAATGCATGTTTAATTTCATTTATAAATAAATATAATATTATTAATTAATTGATCAGTTCTCTTTATTTAATCTAAATAAAACTGTTATATCTTTCTGCCTTACTTAAAAGATTTGTGTTCATTATTCCTTACATGCCTCTTTTACTCAACACTCGCTATTTGAAAAAATCAACGTAATCGATGCAAGGAAGTTTTTATTGGCTTTTTTTTATGGGAGATTCAACCTTTGTTAATTTTACTGAGGCCTACCCCAATTTTCTTTTTTTTTCCTGGGTACTAGGGCTTTTTACCCTAAACACCCTTTCCCTGGTGGCACTGTGCCCTTTTTTTGAGCCCCTGAGCTTTAAACAATATATATATATATATATATATATATATGTGACCGACCACATGAAAAGGAACCAAATCTTCACTGGGCTAAATTTTCAGGGGAGCTGGTTAAAAAAAAGTTCAAAAAAAAAAAAAAGATTTTTTTTAAATTACTGATTCAGATTCTCTAGTTCTTCATCTTAAATGATGAAATATTCGATTAATCAGAATCACTGTATATTATATACAAAATTTGAAAAAACAAGACTTTAAATTTATTTTTCTCAAAACTAGATTTTTCATTATCAAAATTTTAAAAATTCATATATTTCAAACAAAAAAAAAAAAATGATAAAAAAAAATACCAATAATACGGGCTTGTCCAGCAGGATGTGTTCTGTACAGAAAGTATAAAAACCCAATTTTGTCCCCGGTGAAGATTTGGTACCTTTTCATGTGGACAGTCATATACCATAGTCTACACTGCGTTATACTCTATTAATTTCGTTAGGGCACCTGGCTTTGTTTAGGACTTATAAATTATTTTCTACATATATCATCAGTTTGACAAAAGTAGTTTTTATTTTTTTTCACCCCCCGCCGACGGGGGCCACCCTATTCAATTATATATCATTCGATGCAGGATTCAATTCTCTAATTAACGGTAATTTTTACTTTCTCGTACCCTATATATGAAATATATAGAGAGAGAAAGTATTGGTTTCATGTCAAAAATTCGATGTCGAGATTTTGATGGATCTTCACGTTTTGAGGTCCCCTGAATCCAAAAAAGTGGTTTTCGCGACATGGTCTGTCTGTCTGTCTGTCTGTCTGTCTGTCTGTCTGTCTGTCTGTCTGTCTGTTGTGTGTGTGTGTGTTCAATTTTAAGCATGAAGGAATTGAGCTATGAGGCTGAAATTTTATATTTAAGTTAAACACCCCCCGGGACCGACAAAATAAGCTTTTAATCAAAATCGGCCAAAAAGTACTAGTACTTTACTGATGTACTTTTTCAGTTTTTTTCGATTTTCTCAAAATTCGCTCTAACGATTTTGATTAAAATTCAAAAATCAATTATTTTTTAGATGCTCTTTCAAATGTATATTCTCGTTTTGCCCTCAAAATTGTTTGAAGCACACTTTACTCTTGTGCTTCATAGGAAAGATAGGAGAAATAAATGGTTGCCATGGTAACCGAATTTAAATCTTTTTCTTTTTATTAGATTAAAAATCAATTATTATTTAAACGCCCATTTTTTTTTTCGGAGAAAACTCATCTCTCTCTCTCACAAAACTATCTTCTCTCTTTCTACGCGTTTTAAATTTTTCTACCTTATCTTCGCATTTGACCAATGTTAATTTCCTATAGGGATTTGTATGTTAATTTCGATTCAAAAGGGGGTCCCCTTTAGAACTTTTTAGGCATTTAAAATTTTTTCCAATTCTTATGAAATTTTGTATTTATTTACGATTCTATATTGTGTATAAAATGTCCAAATATGAGATTAAAATTTTGAAAAATAACCATAGTTTATTTGAAGCAGTCAACATTTAAAATGCAAGTTTGAAACTAAGGTGCTATCGGAAACTAAATATATCTCGACACAAAAAATCTGGTGTGACCAGCACAGTGCGCAACTTTCTCTTACCGAAGGGTAAAGAGAAGTTGTGTGCTGCGCCAGTCACACCAGATTTTTT
>JAKCPI010028237.1:0-11908 GCA_023213315.1 Euborellia annulipes | reverse complement strand
AAAATTTAAGTTTAGTAATATTATCAATATATTATAATTTTATTTTGGTAGTAATTATTTATTGAGACAGAGAATGCAATTTTTCAAACTAGTGTAAATATAAGAATATGTAGCGTATATACATTATATATTAGTATTAATATTTTTCATCCCCAATAACTTTAAGCTAATTAAAGCATCATCATGATATTTTAAACCACGTCATAGTTTACAGTAATTTGGTGTTAATTAGTTTTTGGTTAAAATCGACTAAGAGAGAATGGATAATTATCTTGAAACCATAAGCGCTGTTTGAATTAAATTAAATTAAATTCACTGACGACAAAAAATTAAAACTAAACTAATGAAACTTTAATAACATATTACAATATATGTATGTATTTGTATATGTATAAGATTATATTACATTTGATAATATCGGTAAATATACAGTATAACACTAATAAAATTTCAAGTCAAATAAAAATACTCCATATACTGATTTGAGAGTGGAATATAAAAAAATATATATACTTAATGTATAATGTAATTAATATTTATTAAACTCACATATCTGAAAAAAATTATCTAGATTGGGAATCGAACCATCCATCAATGGATTTGCTCTAATTGTTAACAGAGGTTCGATTCCGGGTTGAGTAAATTTTTTTATCTTTTAAAGAACATTCTCAACAACCTATAAATGATATTTATAATTTGAACCCGCCTACTTTGGGATCACCCACGGAGACGATAGATTTGACTCCTGGCTTCGCCCTCAGGCTCACACCTGGCCGAAGCTGAAGCGAGGCGCAGCGACACTTGACGCCTGCCCTTCCGAGCATTCCGGCGACATGTCACGACGCGTCGCGACATGTCGCTGGGCCTCGCTCCGCTTCGCCCAGGTGTGTGCCTTCCTATTGGAATCTATGTAAACTTCTCGAGGCGAAAAAAAAAACTGTCGCGTACCCAAGTGTGTGCTAGGCTTTATTATTCATTTTCAATTTGATTAATTGTTCAAATTATAGGAATAAAAACATTCTTCTGGTTGCCTCGCCCAAAAATTCCTTTCTCCGTTGTAGTTTTATATTCTTATTAAAATTTGTAAAGCATGTTGGTCACATCAGCTTTTTTTTTAATGTCCAACTCGGTTACATTCAAAAGCTTGTTTTATGAGAATCCAATTTCGAGAGAGTTTGAGAATCCCGGATGTTCCGTTGACTTTTTATTTGCCTATTGACGACACCTGGTCCGGACTCGTAAATTAATCCCAAAAATTGTGACTCAGCAAGAGGCAAATTATTTAAATGACTCCAGACCATACTATGGGGGGGGAAGAATATCCGGGTTTTTATAATACGTATTTTATGACAAGAAGTATTCAAAAGAGAAAAAAAAACTTGTTTATCTAATTGCTTTGATGGAGTTGGTCCTTTATAACCTGGAGAAAAATTGCTCATCATCATTATGCGAATCTTTATGATATCCTAATCAAATATGCATTTTATTTTATTAAAATTAAAAACCTTTTACAATATAAATGGTTTAAAATAAAATAAAAAGGAATCATCAAGAGACATGATCTGACATGAGTTTAAAAATAAAAAAAATGCTAAAATTCCTCCCCCTCTTTTTCCGATAAAAATTCCCCCTAATAGAATAATAATAACTTAAAAAAAAACTATTATTTTAAAATCTGTATAAAATTGTTTATATATTCTTGTAAAGAGTTAGTTATCTGCCGAAATTTGCATTTAAGAATGCATGCATGTATTTTTCGTTTTAGAAAATAAATTAAAATCGTACTCTCTCAAAACTTAATGCATTTATCAACAGCACAAAAATAACACTAAGCCTTTTCCCGTTCATTTTGGTACAATGTTTTTAGGCTATATCATGTTATTTTATTAATGGTTTTGTTAATATGTATATTTGAGTGTATTATTGGTATCAGTGTTTTTGCATTGTGTTTATTTATTTGTATATTCGTTGTATCAGTGTTTTTGTAAGAGTGTTTATTCATATCAGTATATTTGTAACAGTGTTTTTGTATTATGTTTATTTTTATAAGTAGCTTATTATTCGTATTAATGTTTTTATAATGTGTTTATTTATATGGGTTTATTTATTATTTGTAACGGTGTTTTTGTAATGTGTTTAGTTATATTAGTGTTAGTTGTATTAATGTTTTTGTATTCTGTTTGTTTTGTATTAATGTTTTCTGTACAATGTTAAAACTGGCGGAAAGGCCTATGGCAACAGGCAAAATAAATAAATTAATTAATTAAACAAAAAGTTCATTGTAAGTGGAGTTATTATGGCTGCCTACTCTCAAGGAACTAAAAACAAATTGATCTAATCCATGGCACATTATATTTTATTATAGTTTTTTATTACATATTAGTTTTTGTTATACACATTTAAATTTCAACTATATTTTCTGAATTTTTGAATAAAACCTGAGAGGAAAGAACAAATTGAACGAAAAATGACAAAAATATCCTTTACTTTGAAATAATAGCCACAAACAGTGGCGTATTCGGGGCTCGGGGGCCGGGCCCCCCAGTTTCTCCAAAACCAAAAATACCTATTGTGTTCCCTAATGATATTTTTTTTTAAATAAATATTTTATTAACTCTCATAAATTCTAAAATCTAACAAAAACTTATAAATAATTGAAAAAATCTCTAATATTTACGAATTTTGTATTAAAATTATTTTTTATTTCAAGAAAAATTTTTTTTATTTATTTTTTATTTATAATTATTATATTATCTAAAAAAACTTCTCCACTTTAAGTTTCTTGGTGAAGGGGGGGGGGGCATAAAACTTTTGGGCCCCCCCCCAGCAGAAATCCTGGCTACGCTAATGCCACAAAAACAAAGATAAATATAGTAATTTTAGTACTATAACTAAATTTATATATCCCATTTTAGATAGAGATCCGGATGTTTAGCAGACAAGTCCTGAAATTGGGTCGTGACCTGTCTGTATGTTCCTTTTTCGCGGAATCGATTTTCGCATGCATACATAACCACCAAAAAGGAGTTAGTGAGAGAAGGAAAGGGAAGGGAGAGGGTTGTGGTCGCCAATTTGGTTGTTGCGCCCTTTCCTAACACGCGAGCCGTATATTAATATTGCCTAATAGCAAGTCTTAGAAGGTATACATACTATAATCGTACAAAATTGTTTTACATTAGTTCTATTTGACTTTGACCTGGATATTCCTCCACCCACTCACCTCCCTCACGCTCCCAAAACATAATACACCAACTACCATTCCAATATAATTTTAATGTGAATTCATTATTTAATAAAGATAAATTAAATGAATGCAAATAAGTTGATATTATGTGTGTTTTATTAAACTCAGGCTATCGCGAATTATTATTACAGCGAATGAATTTAAAATAAGCGTAAAATACAATTTTATTTCTCGAAATAATATTAAAATAATTGACTAATGCTTATGATAGGCTATTAATGCTTAGATTTAAAATATCTTTAGATAATTAGCCACATAAATATGAATATTTAACATTAAACTAAATGTAATGTCTTTAAATATTAAATAGCTACATAACAAAACATTAATAAAAAATAATAATATATGGGTGACATTATATACTATAAAAAAATGTTGAGATAAAAAAAATCGATTCAAATAAAAATGAATGAAAGAAATAAAATACCTGGTAGATGAATGTCAAAAATAGTGAAGTAAATTTGAGTATATTGTTAAAAAAAAAAAATAAGAGAAAGTAATAATTCGGTGCAACTCGGATGTTGAAATGAGTATTATCCAAGAGAATCTGGCTATTTTAGTTTTACATACGAAACAGTGCAAGAAATTTTACAGCCGTTGTCAATCGGAGATTTACTTTGCTTAAAAGTTGCAGACGGAGATGCAGGTTAATGAAATAAAATAAAATTTATTTATCAGGATTTATTTGTGACAAGACGACTGACTGCAGTAAATTGGTTTCGGCATTTTTGTATATTTCTTTATATAATTACGAAACATGGATTTAGTGGTGAGGTTTTTGTTTTATTTTGGCCATGATATCTTTAAAATGACCGATGTTGAGTGTCTTACTAATTTATTAATGATATAAACAGACCCGAAGATGATTGTTTAAACCAAAACCAATTTACTGCGGTTGGTCGATTTGTCACAAATAAATCCTGATAAATATATTTTATTTTATTTCAATAACCTCCATTTCCATCTGCAACTTTTAAGCAAAGTAAACCTCCGATTGTACAACCGCTATTTTAGTTTTGCTAAAACTTTACAAATTTTTCTTTTAAATTCCTAATTATTTTTTGTAATTTTTTGAAAATGAAAGAAAGACATGCAGCTCGTTTTGAAATTATTCTTGAAATTAGCTAGATACTCTTGGATATAATATTCAATTTTACCTTCGAGACGCACCGAATCATTGGAACGAAGTTCTTTAACGCGGCTTATGCAGAGTGAAATGGGAGAAAATATAACGTAACAAAAATGCGTTCCCAGAGCCCGTGCGAAGGCGGAGGAAGGCGAGATTAGCCGAAGCCTTGGCGAGACCACACCCATCTTCTCCTTCCCTTTATTTCCTTCTAACTACCGTAGGCGACGAGCAAGAGTTTCCTGCGGCGGCTTTCCATCTATTTAAATAATATTCATATTAAATCATTTTCTAAGTTGAAGAAAAGGCATGAGGAACTCCGTTTCTGCCGGGGGTCCCACAACCCCACACGTTTGCTTTTTTTTAACAATATTCTTAACTTCAATATTTTTACAACATAAATACTAAGATAATTTCTTATCTATATTCTTTTTTTGCTTTACTTTGTCTAGGTGGAGGAAGAGAATGATAAAAATAACAATATTTGCATAAAGCCATCATTTCAAGTAGAGTAAATATTTTCATGGAGGAAGCATTAAAAGTTGTAACTTACTTGGAAGACTAATAAGATTGCATGAGGATGATTTTAGAGACAGGCGTTCTTAGAAACTTTATGCCATCATATATTAATATTCAAAATCGCATAGAATCTGTCCATACTGGAGAGTAAAGTTATTATAAGAGGAAAACTTTCTGAAAAAATTTTAATAAAACATTTGGGAATAGAAAATTACTTAATATAATGAAAATATTTAAAAATGTATATTAAGTTTTTAAAAAAGTTATTTAATTTGTTTTTTTTTTTAAAGAAAAATTGTTTATTATAAGATATAGGCCTACTCTATAGATAAATCACCACTATTCTATTATTTAAAATATCCTTAATCTCCTTATATTTCCTTATTGTGATTTGATTCTAGTGAGAATCTTTTCCAAACGAAAAATTTTAAACCTTTTTTAAGCACTAGAATTTTTTTTTTTTTTTGTTTTATTCAAAAAAATCTAAATCATCTTTATAATAGAGGAAGGAAAATCTGGAGATCGCTCTAGCTGTTTCTACAAATATTTATAAATAAATAATTGAGGTCCATAATGTTCTCTTATTATTTTTTGAACTTAAAACTAACTACTTTGACCTTGGATCGATTTAATTATTTAGAAAATTTACTCGACAAATTTCAAATCGTAACCATTCATTGCGGCTCTTTGTGAATATTTAAGGTAAAATGGGGTCAAAAAGGTTGCCAACCTCTCTGTTCTCTTTGTGTGTGTGTGTGTGTGTGAGTTGAGAGAGAGGTAGGAAAATAAATACAAAATCTCCAAAACTTTGGAAAAAAAATTTAAAAATAAATTTATTCTTAATCAAAACAGTTTATTATTTCTGTTGAAATCTTCAATCTTTTATAGTGATAAAAGTTTATGAATTTATCGTGTCACTTTACTAACTAATATAAGAATGAATTAATTTACTAATATAAGAATGAATTAATTTCCCCATCAGGTGGTGGACCGGCTAACGTCGAGTGTGATTTATTATATAGCCTATATCGATAGATAGGAATTCCGCCTCTCAGGCCAAATTTGCAAAATGAATTCGTAGAAACATTATGTGTACACCTTCAGAAAGTTTGTCTCTAGCCTAGCAATTATCTAACCATATATCTTAATAAAATGTTAGTCAAGTCATCTTTTATTATAATTTTTAAAATTTAGCTGACATCATAAGTGTCAAATTAGAAGCCTTCAAAATATGGTATTGGTAGAAGAGACAACTAACATGAATATCAAGGAAAAAAAGAAGCGAATAGTCTCCCTCTCAGCAGCACTATATAACAATTAACAAGTTATAATAATTAGTTATTCCACTATTAAACACAGAACTTATTTGATTCCCCAGGCCTTGGTGTAGAGGTTAGCATGCTGGTCATTTATACCAAGGGTCGTGGGTTCGCATCCCGTCCATGTGACAAAAATGTATTTAAATTTAATTGGCTACCAATCAATTTAAATAAATAGGGACGGGGTCTAAATGGCCATAGATGCCGAAAAAGGCTATATCGTTTTAGTAAATAATAATACAAAAAGTGTTATTAATTACAATAAAATACAACGTTTCGGCTGCTAATTCTGCAGCCGTCATCAGGTAGATGGATTCACTCTGAACAATGAACACTGTTAGTATAATTCTGCAGCCAAAACGTAGAAATTTATTGTAATTAATAACACTTTTTTGTATTATTATTTGCTAAAATAAACCACGATATATGCCAAAAAATGTCTTATCTCTAATACGAACAGAAAGTAAGTTCCGTTTTGAGAAAAAAAAAATAGTAAAAAAATGTTTTTTAAGCCAATTTTATTTTTACATGAAAATACATGTCTTAAACTATTTTTCAACATAATTTCCGACAATGGGGTGACCAATTTTTTGTAAACCATCTGCAAAGAAACTCCCGTCAATATAAATAGCCACGATTCCACAGCATTTTTCGTCTCATCGTCAGATCCAAAGCGCTTGCCACCTAGCTCACTCTTCATGTGCAGGAACAAGTGGTTGTCGAACAGCGTCATGTCAGGGCTGTACGGCGGGTGATCGAATTGCTCCCAATGAAACTGTCGAATAAGCGATTGAGTGACACCAGCAGTATGGGGCCGAGCATTGTCATGGACCAACAAAATTCCTTCAGCCCTGACTTGGCGCTGTTCGACAACCACTTGTTCCTGCACATGAAGAGTGAGCTAGGTGGCAAGAGCTTTGGATCTGACGATGAGACGAAAAATGCTGTGGAATCGTGGCTATCTATACTGGCGGGAGTTTCTTTGCAGGTGGTTTACAAAAATTGGTCACCCTCTACGACAAGTGTTTGAACATTGTCGGAAATTATGTTGAAAAATAGTTTAAGACATGTATTTTCATGTAAAAATAAAATTGGATTCTAAAACATTTTTTTACTATTTTTTTTTTTTTTTTTTTTCAAAACGGAACTTACTTTCTGAATAGCAATTCAATTTCTCGTAGCAATTATCGTAAAAATCTATATCTATTGATTTTATTCTTTTAATACAATTTTTATTATTAGGGCCTAATAGAAAAAAATTTAATTTTTAATTTGATATAAAATATTATTATAATGTTATCAGCACCATCTCTAGAAGTATCAAATGGATTTTATTTCAAATATAATATACAAACTTATTATTAATAGATCTAATATTCCTATTAGTATGATTTCCTTGTTTGTTCATAAATCATATTCCTGGTCATTCCTACCATTATAAATAGTAGTTAATGGCTCTAGATTGAAATTCGATTTTGCTTTCGCTTTTTCCCGTGCTCATTATCCTTATCAATATGCATTGGCATGGTATTTGAATTCAGATAGGGAGGTGGGCAGATCATCCTTGACCCCTCGACCTTTGAATCTGGATATGGGTTTGTCCGTCTGTAACCCGGATCTAAACGTCTTCCCAAGTTTGCAACCTTCTTCATTCAATTAATAATGATAAACAAACAGACCTGACCATCAGTTCTCAAACTTTTGCCGCCATTTAATAAATAGACTATTATTATATTATTGCTATTTGGCTTAGGGGAAAAGCAAAAATAGGTATATAGGCCTATATATAATTTTTAAGACGCTATATAATAATCAATATATGGTGTGAATTTTTTTTTTTTATTATCGCTGTCTAGGATTATTATTTATATTTATTTATTGGGAGTATATTTTTTTTGATGGAATGGAATATTTTAGTCAGCATGAACATGTTCTGTAAGCTGTTATCAAAATATAGGACTAATAGGTTTAAAATATGAGCTTCTTTTTACAGCATAAATAAAAAAAAAAAAAAAAAAAAAAACTAAACAATATCGGCATTAAAGATGAACTTGTCATAGCCAGATTTGTTGAAAAAAAATCGGGAATGACTTCCCCAAAACTTTGTCGTATATTCTATTGGAATTATGTCTGTGTGTCTTTGTGTGTATGTATGGATGGACATGATTGCTTAAAAACCAAAGCAGCCAGATCGAGGAAATTTGGTATATAGTCTTTACACTAAAATTGTAGATTTCTATCAACTTTGGGAGTAAATACTTCACTGGAAGTAGAACTTTATCTAAAAAGTTTTTTCAAAAATTTGGAAATTTTCAATTTTTTTCAAAATCAACGGAAAAATAACAAATTTTTCGTTAATTTTGAAAAAAAATCAAAACAAAATCATACAGATGTTATCCCCCCCCCTAAAAAAAGGGTAAATTTAAACAAATGAATTTGTGAAACATCTATTTGAATATCAACATTCAGCTATATAGGCCTACCTCCTTCAAATAATATATTATAGTCTTTCAAACTTTTATATTCTTAATAATTCAAATTAAAAAAAACATTGCTTATATGGACCGTTTATTTTGAAAGTGGTGTAAGTCCATTTTTTTTTAAATGAGATATCACATAATTTATGATTAAATTAATGTAAATTTTCTATCTATAACTAACTAGTGGTAAATTTCTTAAAAAATTCCCATGTTTTGTACATTTGAAAATTAGTCGGTAAATAGATTCTTTAATAAACAAATATGTTAACCTTTCATTTTCTCGAAAGAAGAAAATGGACTTACACCACTTTCAAAATAAACGGTCCATATATGCTGGGAACGTCGATTTATGAATTTTTTTAAAAACTTTTTCTAGCCCTCGGGGCTTGGTGTAGGGGTTAGCGTGCTAACCTCGTATACCAAAAGTCGCGGGTTCGGACCCCAGGCAGTCCAATGATTTTATTTAAGTCTGGACCCCCAATAGATATATTAGACATACGAGTATAAAGTCTTAATTACTCTCTCTAACATCTAAGTTGCCGAAAAGACTGTGTGTATGTGTGTGTGAATGAGAAAAAAGTGTGTTTTTCAATAAAAAAAAAACTTTTTCTATTTTAACAAAAAAAAAAAACGAAAATATGAAAATTTACTCTTTTTTTTCATTTCATATCAAGATTTTATATACACGTACGTATTTTCTAAATTTTATAGAATATTTAAATTCTAGAAAATTAATTTAAAATTTAATCATGAAAGGATAATATATCATTAAAGACCTCCTTTTAATATTTCACCTCGTTTATTTAAGTTATTACCAAGCAGTGTTCTTACTTTTTAGTGCGCTTTGTTTTAAGTCATGCTAAGGATAAATAAATTTCCTAAAGAGCTGGAAATTATTATTTTTAGTGCTCTCTAATAATATTAGAGATTAAATAGGTTACATTATTATTTCCTAATTAATGTAAATAGCAGATAATTTGATCTTTTCTCTTTCGGGCAAATTCATGTCATTTCAGACTTTAATTGGATAGAAAGATTTTTTATCAGCAATTTATTCCTTTGTAATTTTCCACCCAATATTTTAAAATCCTGTTCAATTTTATTAAATGATAGGGTTAAAATAGGACTCACTTTAGTATAATTCATGAAGGAGTATTATAAGTTATAAAAAATAAATGATGTTATTTATTTGAGAAAATAAATGCTCTAGAATAGAATTGAACTAATGAAGTGTGAAAGTGTCTTCGAGCTTTTACCCAGTAGCATCGGACTGTGTCAAATTTTACATTAAATTAATTTCAACATGAATTTAATCAGCGTCTTCTCAAATTCACTTTAAATCCCATTTGATAATATTTAATCCAATAAAGTTTTTTTATTTTATTAAAAAAAGAAAAAATCTTAAGTCTTGTAATAATAAAAAAAAATTCTAGTTAAAATAATAAATTAAAAGAGAATGAAATTTCTAAATGAATTGTAATTTTCTTAAATAAAGATAGGAAAGATATATTAATTTAAATAGATACTGTTGTCTGGTAAGCTATGTCAGGGGCGTATTTATGGGGGGGGGCCGAGGGGCCCGGGCCCCCCGAAATTTCCCAAACACATATACATATATAGGGATATACAGACATCAGCGCAACAAATTTTTCCGCAGGATGGACAACTTTGGTTCCGCAATAGATAAAATGTTCCGCAAAAAATTTCGTGTGAAAAAAAATATAGTTTCTTAAAAAAAAATTTTCCGCAGAAAAATTTTTTGAGTTCGGGCCCCCCCCGAAAAAAATTTCTATATACGCCCCTGAGCTATGTTAAAAAGTAGAAAAGAATTTACAGCAGTAAATTCAAAGGGGCGCTCTCACCGTGGATTTTCTTGACTTTAAACATTTTAATAGTAAATAAACATTTTATTTAAGTGGTTTCCAAAATTTATGTTACCACGCCTGTCTTAAAAATATTTAATCATATGGCGGCTCCCCTCTCCTCCCCCTATTAACAAAAAAAAAATTTATTTCGAAAAAATATAAATTAATATAAAAATATTTTTTTATTTATTTTATTTAGCAATCATTTGGAAAATTGCTCCCTCTGGCTAATATTCGCACCTCCCCTTAGACTAGTCCGTGCCTCCCTAGGGAGGCGCGTCGCGTCTCCCAGTTTGGAAAACGCTGTTTTATTTGGTGTCTGATCGTTATGAATAGGACTCGGATTTCGCCCTATTTGCCTTTTTTTAATTTATGGCTTAAAATTTAGGCCAATATGATATGTAAACGTTTCATGAAATTCTGAATAAAATAGGAGGCATTTGTTAGTGCCTATAATGCCTATTTTGGCCGATTCTGGGTTTTGGTGCCTATTTCATCTATAAATGCCTTTTTAGTGCCTATTTTAAGTTCAAATAGCCAATTTCAATTTTTTACGTTCAATACATAGCCTAAATTTAAAATTTTTTTAATTATCAAGAAAATATTTCAAGGGGGGGGGGGGGTAAAGGGGGTAATTACTCCCCCCCGAGATTAAAAAAAAATACTTTTTTTCGAAAAAAAAAATTTATTTTTAATGTAAAATTTTAAAAATTAGTACTTAAAAATTTGATTTCTATTAATATTCTGGCAAACAAGTACAGAATGAGCCTTTAAATTACCGAAATTAAGAAAAAATTGTGTGCTGTGCGACCAGTCACTCCAGATTACCAAAAATAAGACATCAATTTTTAATATTTTTATATTATTTCTTAAATAATGCCTTTTAAGTGCCTATTTTTACAATAAATGCCTTTTTAAGTGCCTATTTTAATAATTTTTAGTGCCTATAAATCCGAGCCCTAGTTTTGAGACATATCTCTTTCGATTTGAAATGAAGAATAGATGTGATTCGATATGTCACATGACCCTATAATCGTAAAAAAAGTCACGTGACCAGATAGATGTTTATGATGATGACGTAACTCGGGGCAAGTCAAAATATACAACTGTCAAAAAAATGAGACGCGTACATTGACAGTCAATATTAAGTCCCACCCATGCTTTTTCTACTTGTGATTATTTCATTGTTTTTATAAAAGAAAATGAAAATCTTTATTGAAAATTTTCTAAGTTTGAACCTTGAAAGTTTCCATTAAAAAATATATAATATTTTTTTAAAAACAATGAAATAATCACAAGTAGAAAAAGCATGGTTGGGACTTAATATTGTCCCTCACTGTACATCCATCAAAATC
>JAKCPI010028236.1:0-27065 GCA_023213315.1 Euborellia annulipes | reverse complement strand
TTTTTTCTAAATAATTTTTGATCTTACCATTTTGCAAAAAAAGTTATTATAATGTTAAGAGCTCCGATTTCTCGTTCTTTTTTTTGTTTTTAATCCGTGGCATCAGAGGCTATTTAGACCCCGACCCTATTTCTTTGGTATCCAATTCAAATGAAATTGGGACGGGATGCAAACCCTTGACCTTTGGCACCAGATGCCCAGTCCAAGGGCGAGTTCCCGTTATTTTCTAACTACCATTTGGCCAATTTAAATTGGAATTTTTTATAATTATATCAAGAAAAAGATCATTTTTTCCCTTTATTAAAATATAATTAAAAAGTTTTAACAAATAGATAAAAAAAATAGAAAAGATTTTTTTAAGAAATCACCTAATAAATACGTATATATATAAATATGTACATAATTATTTTAAATTTATAAAATTGCACAGTCTTATGGTAAAAACGGCTTTTCGTTTTCTTCAAAACGCAGATGAAGAATTAGAAGCTGATAAGTCGGCGAATAAACTTTTTCTCATTCGATCATCATTATAACGAAGTTTTTTTATCAAAGGTGGCGTGTCATGTTGAATTTTGCGCTTCTTTTGGAATTTACCATTTGCCTATAAAAAAATAAATAATTAATAAGATAAATGAAGACAGTTTAAATTTTCTTTCTACCTGTGCTTTCGGTGTGGAAATTTCCCCCATCAGGAACTTCAGAACTTTGTTCTACTGATTCTTCGTCTGTTGTCCGAACAGTTGAAAAAACAAAATTCCTACTCGACGAATTGGCTACTTTGTTTCCACTACTATTAACTTGACCACCTCCTGTGAGGGATGCTAATTTTGCCAGAGCCGCTTCCCCTCGGGAGAGAAATGATCCTCTTTTCGTCTGAAAAAAATAAATGTTATTAGAATATTTTTTAAAATATCAATAATAATAAAAACTTACATTTAATTTAAAAGGATTTTTAGCGTCTGGTGAAGTCAACATATCTTGAATATTTTTCGGTGGTTCTGGAGGTTTTAATTGACCACATGTTTTAATAGAATTTCGTAATTTTTGTGCTGCTGCTTTGCCCAACTTAAGAAATGAACTAGTCTCTTCTTCTTCCTCTTCATCGACATTTTTCTAAAAAAAGAATAAATTAATATATTAACAATTATTATAAAATTATGCACACTCATGGGTTCATATTTTGTGAGTATGTGGATGGTCCACGAGGCGATATAGACTTAAAGGATTTATATTTTTAATTAAAATATTTGACAGATCTTATTCAAATATTTTATTTCTAATTTTGCGTAGTAAAAGTAAAATAACTTACTGAATTTTGTTCAATAAAAGTCTCCCTTTCCATCCGCATTTTTCTCCATTCCGCATCATGCTCCTCATCGGAATCGAGAGCAATTTGCGAACCACCATCATCAATTCTGACCCCATTCAAATCGAATTTCAAATCTAAAAAATATAAATATATATATATAAATTTTATATTTATATATGATAATTTATTTGTTTTGTTATACCAATGTCTTTCCAACGGAATTTCCTTTCTCTGCCTGGACCATCAGAATGCAATTCGCCATCTTCAAGTAAAAGTTCTTGAATTAAACGAACTTCTCGTTGATCATCATCCATAACTCGACGTCTAATAAATTAAATTTAAAAAATTAAAAATGAAGCAAATAAAGCAAATTCTACAAATGTTAACTTACAAATGGATCTTTCCGAGTTGTTCTTTGAGTTCGTCCTGGTCATGATGTTCGGCATCACCTTCTTCTTTTTCAAACTCATCAAGATCCTTTTCATCTTCATCCGCTGAGCCCCATTCAGATTCAGAAAGTTCGGCTTCTTGTTCGAAGAAATCTTGCGGTTTTTTTCACTTTTGGAATTTCATTCTCCTCTGAATCATAATCAACATCTTGAGCATTTTGTGAATTTTCATCGATATCTGAATATATTTCTTCATGTTCTTCTTCAGCAAGATTATTTGGGACTTCGTTGTCACTTTCTTCATCTAAAAAAAATTTTTTCTAATAATAATATCATTTGATTTAAAACACCACGACTTCAATTTGCTATCCATTCATCAACAACATTCAAGTCTATTTTTCGAAACCGAATCTATGATCTCTTTATATTTATTAAATGATAACTGGAATTGAGAGAAATCAAAAAGAGTCTTTCCCCGCGTTGATTTCACCCCTAAGAAAGCACTTTTAATTTATTCTTTCGCGAGTTTGGGAGTCCCTGAGCTCTTTCTTGGGTGTTCCAAGAGTGCCAATAGCTTCAAAGGCGAGGGGCCCAAAAATGATTAAGGAAAATTTTTAAAATTTGATTCCTAGTTTTCCGTTAGTTGGATATAATAGAAAGGAAGATGAAGCAGCAGAAAAAACCAGCCTCTTCTTCCCTTTCAGCACTTTAATTTTATTGCAAAAATTTCGCCCCCCCCCCCCCCCCCCCGCTCCTCTACAGAGGCTATCATCTCTGTATCATATGGAAATCTATGGAGAGCGGGTGACAAATTTCATAAAAATATAAGAGATTCAGGCTTAAGTTGTGACAAGTCTGAATTCCTATCTGATATATTATATTATTTGAAATAGTGTTGAAAGAGAAGATGAGGCTGGTTTTTTCTATTTCATCTAAAGGTGCCCCTATACGGTCAATCATTTTGATCAAAAGATTGAATCAAGCCAGATTGACCGTCTAGGAACTTGTTTGACGCTTGAGCCAATCATTGAAGGTGATTGATAGAAAGTTTGAATGACTTATTCGATTGATTGTCTAGGCCCATTGTCCCAACCTTTTTTGATGTGCGGCCCAATTTTTCCGTAAAAAAAAATGTTGAGGCTCAGTATATATATATATAAATGTGTGCGTGTATGTGTAAGTAAAATGGGTTGCTACTCTTAATATTTAAAACAAAAGTGTGCAAGGATTTGATTTAATTTTGATCAATCATTACATTCAGTCACACGTCGGGCAACCATGGAGTTTACCCCGCTCCCCCAAAAAAAGATACAAAACGAAGACGAAATTGGAAAAAAAAGTCCACAAAGTTCAGAACATGAGTTTGGGGAGCCTCATAATAGAATTGTAATTGAGTAAAATGGTCAAGAGGGAAGCGATTTCTTAATTTGTACCATTCCATGGAACAACATCGTTTCCGCTTTTTGTTTTTCCCTTTAACGACAATGAAACGAAGGCCAAATCGGTGTTGGAGCCGGAAGTCAAGCTTAATGCTTTTTAATTTGCATTAAATAATATATGAAAGGGACATAGAAAAACAGAAGATAATATCCACTGTCTTCCATTATATAATGAAAATATTTCGGTCTTAAACGTGACCAGTCCCCAGAGCAGAATATTCTGTGGCGGCTATTCGTCTGGTGTTGTAGAAATAATTCGAAATTTTGACTGCCAAATCATTTGATCTCGATATGTCGATGAACTAATTTAAGATAAAATAAAATTTTACCTGAAAATTCAATTTTTCTAGGCTTCTTCTTCTTTTTAATTTGATCTTTAAGAAAATCATCATCATCATCATCATCGTCGTCATTCGGTGTGATTGATTTATTTAATTTCATTTTAAAAGGACTAACAGCGTTGTCATTCGTGATCTCAGGGTCAGAAACTCTATTTATAAAAAAAAAAAATCATTAGGAAAAATAAATATTAATAAAAATAATTTAAAAAAAAATACTTACTTGATTTGACTAGATTTAATAGATTGTGATTGAGATTCGGAATGTAGTGATTGGGTTAGAAATTCTTGACCTGAACATAATCCAAGCAACTCCTCTTCAACTTGGTTTGTTCTTGATTCATCTATAAGAAAAAAATATTTTTATTTATTTTAAATAGTAAATAAATTTTTCTGGTTCTAGATTTTTTAATATTTTATTGTCAAAATTTTGAGTGCTAGTAAGGGCGATGAGAAAATAAAATATTACTTTCAAATATTCCATAATTTGTTGTCTTCTTGAAATTCAGACTTTAAAAATTCCATTTTAAATTTTAAATTCAATAATATATAATTTATATCTCTAGAAAAAATTTTTTCTCACAAATTTGGGGCTTGATTAAACGTCAAAAAAAATTGTCAGATCCTCTGTTCGAAAAATTATAAAAGCAAGCATAAGTAAAATACTAGAACACTCACGGGTTTACTCTTACGTGAATGGTGTCCTCGAGTTGCCCAAGCTAAGACTGGCACCCTGAGGCCATTATACAAACAAATTTTAACTGTTTCACATTCGCCCCCAACCCCTTCCGCATCTCTCAAAAACCCACACACGATTGATTACGTAAGCATTTTTTCTTTAGAATCGCTAGGTTTTTCATAGAGGACATTTTTTTTTTTTACAAGATTTCCACTCTTTATAAATACTTTTCCAAACTCAGCGATTAGGGCTGGTACGATGGATGACATAGTTAATCCTTCCATTTTTTTAATAAATAGATTAAACTATCCAATTAGCCTTATTAAATTTTTTTACCCAAATAAACAGTTAACATTTTTCAATTTTTTTTAAAATACTGTAGTCAAGCAGGTTCCAAAACTTAGTTCATGGCTCTCTCCAGGGAAAGATTTTGAAATTGTTTACTCAACAGCTGGCTCTCCGCTAAGCGACTTAGCCTTGTAGTAAAGAAACCTTCATTTCTAAATAGAGTAGGTTTAAAATAGCCTTCGACACAAAAAGGTCGTTTTGGCCAGTCACATAAGGGTTTACTTTAAAACTTAGATTCTAATATTGCTCTGTAACATATGACTATCATCCCCCCCCCCCAGGAAATTGACAGGGGGGTTCCCACGCCGGTGCCTCCCCCCCCCCATGTAACTATTGAATTAAGACTCCTTGGTCTTGGCACATTTCTTTAACCAAATACCTGTCGAAGTCTGTCCTTTCGAGTAGAGATCATGATAACACCATGTGGATAAAGTCGCACTTGATGGTTGGATCCATTTCTAAATCTAATTATTAAAAAATACGCCAATTCTCAACATTTTATTATTAAAAGGTGTAGAAATATTTTTTTATTTTCCTTTTGATTCTACGGCTTTTAATTAGATGTGATATATTTTAAAATAAAATGTAGAACTTCATTAAAGATCAACGACCAGCTATTTGACCTTTGCTGAAGAAACTGGTCCTTCGAACTGATAGTTTTCTTTTAAATTGATCCCAAATCTTTAAAAATGTCATCTACTTCCAAAAAAATTAAAATATCATATTAATTTTATTTTAAATAACACCTGTATACTATTCTTAATTATTATATAACTTTTGTTTGAAGAAATTTTTTGTATCTTTTACTCTTTCTTAATTAGGATTAAGTTATTAAGAGAAGCAACAATCTAATATTAATAATAAAACCTAATTAAGAAAGAATATGAGATACAAAATTTAAATTCACGTACCTGTTGTAAATTTCCCTGAGCATAAACTAAGAAGATCTTGTTGCGTGCCTTCTGTTGTTTCAGACAATTCTTGAAAGAGTTGTTTATTGACATGTCCTATCGGGTGTCCTGTCGTTTGAGAATTCGGTGAAGTTCCCTGACGATTTACACCCAACTCAGGAATTCCGATCGGTGAAGTTTCAGAGTATGTTGAATAATCTTTTTCTTTTGGAGTCTATCAAAAAAATATTATATTAATCAAAAAGATATTTTGATTTTTTTATTAATTTGATTTTCTTACATTTTCAGTGGTTTTCCGGTGGGCAAAAGGGCTGATATTGCAGAGTGGAGAAATGAGATTGAGTCCTGGTGGATCTGGCCGTGTAAATGGAGTCTGAACCCCAGCAGGTTGAGTGAATTCTGCCTGAGTCCTCTCGGGTTGGTGAGCTTGGATTGGAATCGACGCCAGGAGATTATTTTCTTCATTTTCCTCTGGTGAGTAAAATAAAATTTAATCAGATTTATTTTCACATGAATTTGTTCAAAGGATTTTGGATTAGATTAGTTTAATTACTAATGATATTATATTAAAGAAAGTCAGAAGATTGGTAAAATGTATATTTAAGCGATGCATTAATAATGTGTTAATTAACTAGAAGGAAGTGAAAAAATAAAAATACTCTTTCGGTTATCCGGAAAGAATTTATGCTATATTCTCAGTTCTTTCTCATTGCACCATCTTTTTTTACCTTCAGAGTATTTTTATTATTTATGCACTTAGTACTCAGCTGCCGTTTCAGTGCAGCCGAGTTCGAAAGTGTTTCAATGAGAAATTATTGAATCTCACCTGGGAAATCGTATTAGTAAAAGTTGATCACTTCAATTGTAAATTTTACCTTAATATCATTTAATAATCTTAATCTGAACTGATAAAACTTTAACTTTTTAAAGGCATTTTATGTGATTTTATGGTAAATTAAAACCAGGTTAACCCACATATTCATATCCATTATGATGAATGTTAGGATTTATTTCAATTTTTAGAATTTACCAACTTTCTGGCAATTATAGTATAATAATATATCGCCTGCTGAGAATCAGATAGACTCACATTGCCCTTATATAGTTATATATATATATATATTCTTACTTACTACTTAATAAGTATGATGGGCCAACTCGCCAGCACATATGATACATAAATTTACATATATTGCCCTAACGACCAACTCCGGGACTTGAACAATTTTGAATGACTGAAGATGGGTAAATGGGTGAATGTGTAATTGTGTCTGTGTTCTGTTTGGGTTGACTACGGGGCCTCAATCTGCCTGCTCCCCAAGTCGAGGTATTGGTGGTATGTTTGGTGTATATATTAATATATACAGTGCGAGTCAAAAATATGAGACCCCCTTAAAATATTAAAATCAAATAATGGTAGATTGTAAATTTAACAAAATTCATTTTATATAGGGTACATATGAAATGTATATGAAATATATCTAATTGAAAAACTAATTATAAAAGGCTTAATGAAAATTATTCAAATAACTTAATAATAAATTATTCAATACCCGATTTTATGCCGAAATTTTCTCTTAAACTAATTTAATTGTGCACTACCGTTTTTGGTCTTCCCATTTGTAATGCCTTTTGTCGTTCAATTTTATTTGCACAAGTACTAAACCATCGATGATGATGCCTTTTTCGCATTCAGTTAAGCTTAGACCCTTGGAATTTTGAAGTTTCCAAATTTACATTTAAATTATTAACATTTAATCGTAAATTATTAAGAACTTTTTTAATTTAGGGGCTATATTAATTCTATATTTTGTTTTGAAATGGTACAGGTGTCTACATTTCACTTTTGATTAGTTTAAATAGACTTAAAATAAGGCGTGGTCTCATATTTTTGACTCAATCAAAAAACACGTTTAAAAATAAATTGAATTTTATTGTGTTATTTGAATAATTTTTTCATTAAACCTTTTATAATTAGTTTTTCAATGAGATATATTTAAAATATATAAAAAGAATTTTGTTAAATTTGCAATCTACCATTATTTATTTTAATATTTTAAGGTGGTCTCATATTTTTTGACTCTCACTGTATATATACCGGTATATATAATATTTTATATATATATATATATATCAAACTAGTAGATATATTCTTTGACCGCAGAGGTCAACCACCCGAAAGAGGTGTTATATTCAGAGAAGACAAAATTTTTTTTTTTTTAATTATCTTGATTTTTATTTTTAAGAGTATTTATTGGCTTGGCTGACAATGCGCAAATAGACTTCTGTATATATATATATATAATATATATTTTCTGAGTTTGTATATATTTGTTCTTGTATAAGAATTTATTTTTTAATTTAATTGTATCTTTAATATTTAGTGAGGCTGAAGATGACCTACAGTTACAGCCGAAACTTCTCCAATTACAGTACAATTAGAAGGATTCTAATTTATTCACTTTCATCTCGCTAGTAATTTCTTAATTTTAATCATTAGAGTAATTACATTTTTTTAGTATTACCATCAGACGAATCAAACATATCCTTTGTGGTTATTAATCTTGAAAATCGAGGTTTTTTAGGTGTTGTCTCGTCTTCTATTTCTTTATTATCAGGCACATCTATATTATTTTTTTCTTCTACTTTTTCTTTTTCCTCTTCATCTTCTCCTTCCTCGTCGTCATCATCGTCTTCTTCTTCTCCGTCATTTTCTTCTATTTCATCATCATGTTCGGATTCCTGAAAATTATATGTTTAAAATTATTTTTTGCCATTTAGTCTCCATTTTTCTAAATCAATTGGTATCCAATATAATTTAGACTAGGAGGCCCTACCCTTAATGCGACTAAAGGGAAAATTTTTCAAAAGAAAAGAAATTAATTAAATTTACTTCAGCTTCTTCATCCAAAAAATCGTTTTTCTCTCGGGGCTTTTCTTTTATTACAACATCATTCTCTTCTAATTCTTCTTCTTCTTCCTCCTCATCTTCAGTAGTGTCTCTCTCTGGTAATTCTTCTTCATCAGCCTCATCAAGGATTGATTTTTCTCCTTAAAAAAAATTTAAAAATTTTATAATTGATATATCTAGACACTATGATAATGATTGAGATAAAAAATTATATTTAACAAGACTGTGAGTATGTTTTTTGTTGGTAAGGCCAAGCGCCCCATGGCCCCCGGAAATCGAACCCAGGATCTCCAGCAATTCTGGGGCATCGCTCTGCTATGCATTGCACCTCTCGACCTATCAATAAAACTCACTTCCACCGGCAAAAGGGGGTGCCCCCCCTCCCGAAATTTTTCAAATTCAGATAGATATTCACAGGTGTATAGTCAATATGAATATTTAACTTAGAAAAAAATGGACCTAGGGCGAAAAAAATTTAGTTCCGAAAAAGAAAAAATTTCCCACAGGGCGGAAAAATTCCGCCTCCCAAAAAAAAGGTAAAATGCTTTTCAGGGAAGGGGAAAGGCGGAAAAAATTTCGGCTTCTTAAAAAAAGGTAAAATGTTTTTCACGGAAGGGGAACAAAAATTTCCTCCCTATCAAAAAATTTTCCGCAGGGCGGAGTTCGGGCCCACTGGGAAATAAATTTCTATATACGCCCCTGATATAATATATGTAATATTAAAAATAATGTATGATAAATAAATGTATGGGGGTAGGACGGTTAATCGAGGCCCGGTTGATCCGAGGCCGGATAAGAGGGGTTTTACTGTTTTGTTAAAAAATAAGTAAGGTGTCTATGAAAATTAATTTAATTTTTTTTTTATATAGTTTATTATTTGTTTAATCTCACCATCAGATAAATCGGAATCCTTTTCATAATCATTTCTCTCACGTTTTTTCTGCGCTTCACGTTCCGCCCATTCAGCGTTGCGTTGTCGAGCAATTCTTTGTCTCAAATCCTCTTTTAATATTGTGTGTTTTGCACCTGGCAAGAGTTTATCTTCATCCAAGCCAATTAGAAGATCATCACCACCTCCAATTTCTACTTGAACTTTCTCATGTTGAATCTCAACAATACTTCCGTCGTTTTCTGATTTCTCAGCAGACATAACACTGGTAATAGAAAAAATATATATATATATATATATATACTTAAAAGGATAAAATGTTTTATTTTACTTTATTATAAAAGTTATATAAAAAAAAAAGAAATAGAAACTAGAAATAAAAATAGAAAAAGGTTTATGTTTATTTTATATTGTTTTTGTTTATTATAGTAAATCGAGAACGGAAAGTTTATATGGACCCTGTTATGCAATGGTGTGTCAAAGACCAAACATCGAGTTTTGAGAAAATCAATTTTTTTTTTATATAATTTTTCTTGTCAATTGTGCAAGTAACATTAAATATAAATTTTATGAGGACATATTTCATAAAAAATACTATTAATTAAAGCATTTGAAACAATATTCCGTGCTTAACTCAATTTTGAATTTTTTGGTCTTTGACACACCATTGCATAACAGGGTCCATATATGCCAAAGGAAAAAAATTTATTTTCATCAACAAAAGAAATGCCAAAGGTAGAGAGTTCGCATCACGTCCCAGGTGAAAAAATTTATTTTAAAAATAAACCCTTAAACAAATAAAAATAAAAAAATCAGATGTGACTGTTCGCACAGCACACAACTTTCTCTTACCTTTGGTAAAAGAAAAGTTGTGTTCTGTGCCTTGTCACAACAGATTTTTTCTGTCGAAATATATTTCCTATGAAGTATAAGAGTAAAGTTGTCTTCATAAGATTTTAAGGGCAAAATGAGAATATACATTTTAAAGAGCATCTAAAAAATAATTGATTTTTGAATTTTAATCAAAATCGTTGTAGTGAATGTTAAGAAAATCGAAAAATACTGAAAAAGTACACCAGTAAAGTACTATTACTTTTTGGCCTATTTTTATTAAAAGCTTATTTTCATGCCTCAGTCTTAATAAATATAAAATTTCAACCACCTAGCTCAATTCCTTCGTGCTTTAAATTGAAAACAGACAGACCATGTCTTTGTACTCAAGGGATCTCTAAACGTGTATATCCATCAAAATCTCCAAATCAAATTTGTGATCAAAATACTTTCTCTATATATATTACATATAGAGAAAGTAAAAATACATTTAATAATAGCACTGCATGGCAATTTTTTAAGGTATTAGCATATGTTTACTTAATGACGGTTTTCTTTTTGATGATTGTTCTATTTAAGGTCGGAATTCCCTGGCGAAAAATAAAATAAAATATGTTACGCTGAATTTTACTATTTGTCTATTTTTAGCAATTTTTTTTTCCGATCGCATAAAAACCGCAACGAGATGAATTTTATTCGTAGTACTTGAAATTGGCACTTGCCGCCAAAGGCGGGACTCACGAATTAGACAAATTAAAATTTCAACTATAATATTGCTTAATCGCTACGAACCATAAGCCAAAAACTATATAAATAACTCACTTACTTTATATCAACTTTTGTTTTAGTATTTGACCTCGGTGTTGCTGTAGAATGTTTGATGAATCTCTGCATCAAATTGAGCAATCCAATTTCATGATTCTGTTTGCCAGTTGAGAGATCAAATTCGATGACGTCATTCGGTCCACTGCTCAGACGAGGTACATGATTACTTGATTTAATTTCGAGTAATCGTGAGAACATCTTACATTTGGGCTCGTCATCTTTACGTTTTAATGTTTGTGACGATGACTGGGACTCAAATGAAATCGATGTATTCAAAATTGTCATAGACGCCTCCGATTCAGGTTTACCAAAAGGTACGGTCTGAAATTTAATTTAAATAAAATTAAACAAAAAAAGGGGTCAGGACAGCTAAAATATAAGACTTTGTCTGTTTCAGGGACACTCGATTTTGAAAGACTGTCATTTCTTCTCTACAATAAGCCAGATTTCTTCCTCAAGCGTGCATTGGCTCCATTTGTCTACTAAGCAAAATGTTCTCCAAGCCGGCCTTGAATCACGTGAGTTTAGAGTTATCTTAAACATCACATCAACAGTCGAGAAATTACAAATGTAGTTAGATAAATTCATACATTTATTTTTATAATGAATAATTTTCGAAGTGGAATAGGTTTTTATCGTACGATTAATTCAAAGACATATTTATTATAATTGCTTTTTTGAGGTTGTGGCTGGTGATGTGTCATTATTATCATATTTATTATAATAAAAATAATGTAGGTCTACATCTTTATATATATACTGTGTATACATTAAGGCAATTATTAGACTGAGGATGGGGTATTAAAATTATCTCCAAATTCGAGATCAAAAACCATATAAATGAAATGCTTATTTTGGCTGAACCTGCTTTTCATATTCATACACGAACTCAGAACCCCCCTCACCCCCCCCTCCCCTCAGGGCCGTAGTTAGGAGATATGGGGGTCCAAACCCTTACTGACTCCAAATTTCTTTTCATTAGTTTAGAACAATGTTTTTCAAACTGTGTGTCGCCATCTTCAGAACCTCTGACCGGATGCAAGACGTTCTGAAGATGGCGAAAAGCCGAAACTTTTGTGAACCCGCATTGTAAACCAACCTAATAAAAACCTCTGTTAATAAAATTTAAAAAATTTTATTGATAATTTGAAAACCTACCACCTAAATTCAACCAAGAGTGCCTAGAAAGGAACATCTTGAATTGAAGATTAAAGTCTACAGGCTCAATATCTGTAAATTTTAAATTTAAATAAATTTATTATATGTCATTTGGATTTTATAATATATAAGGTTATGGAGAGAATAGACCAGCGATTGTTTTCCACAGTAAAATAATTTATTTTGTAAATATTTCGGATTGCCTAACGCAATCCATTTTCATTCAGTACAGTCAGGGCCGTAGACACGGGGGGCAGGGGGGCTATATCCCCGGGGCCCGGGCCCTCCGAGGGGCCCCGGCCCATTGCGCTCCCACCTTAAAATTCTAATAAAAATTAAATATCATGGTTAAAATTTCAATTAAAAAAAAAATCATTTTCTTGAAATTTTTTGCTCAGGGGGCCCGGACCTTTTAAGCTCAAATCTTTAAATTTCAATTAAAAAAATATCATTTTCTTGAAATTTTTTCCTCAGGGGGCCCGGGCCCCTTTAAGCTCAAATCAAGTTTGATCTTTTTCACGACTCAGGATAGCTAAAATCGCAGATTTCAAAGGCTAATTTTCAAAAAATCTTCCATATCCCCAGATTCCCCCGGAAATCCTCTGTCCGGATCTGGCCTCGATAAATTATTGTAACTCTTGGTTTAGTCAATTTTTTGAAAAATTTTTTAAATAACTTTATTTAAATAAATATTGTAAGCTATGTACACTATTTGTGTCAAAAACTGGGTAAAAAATTGTTGGCATGAAGGACACAGTAGCATTAATATACTAAAAAAAACTGTTTTTTTTTTTTTGGGGGGGGGCCCGTATTAGTAAGTAGCCGCCCCGGGGCCCCGTCAAGTCTGTCTGCGGCCCTGAGTACAGTGAAGGACAATATCAAGTCGCACCCATGCGTTTTCTATTTGTGATTATTTCATTGTTTTTAAAAAAAATATTATATGTTTTTTATTGGAATTTCCAACAAAGATTTTCTTTTTCTTTTATAAAAACAATGAAATAATCACAAGTAGAAAACGTATGGGTGGGACTTAATATTGTCCCTCACTGTTTATCAAATGTGGAGAGTGTTATAAAATATGATATGAGAAGCCATTCTATAAATACAACTATTTTGTATGTCTTTGTATCATAAATAAAAAAATAATTTTTTCGCACTGGCTTGTTTGTGTATGATTAGTGGCCAAAATGGTGATTTGCAGAAGGCCTAATTTCTTTGAATTAGAATCAGTGGCTTGCTCGAAAAGTTAGCCTCACAATTTATAAAATCGCGTCTCAAATCTTATTTTCAAGCACACTCCACATTTGTATAATTTGTGGCACTGAAGATTGAATGCGTTATGCAATCCGAAATATTTACAAAATATAATTTAAGGAGGAAAGCGATCGCAGGTTTATTTTCTCCAATCGTCGAATCGTTCCAGCATACTTAATTTCATCTATTATAATTATAAATATATATATATATATATATACAATATATCAGCGGCGTAACTAGCCTTTGAGGGCAGAGGGGGCGAAGCTCAACAAGGGCGTCGTTTTTAAGTTGTAATATAATTTAAAAGAAAACTATCCGTATTTTTGGACAATCTATGGACATAATATGATAAAATCATCGTCCCTGGGCTATATCTTATATGCCTTAGGGCGTCTATGTCGGTATAGAGGGACGCCAAAGGATGCGCCTGGGGCGGAGGGGGCGAGCGCCCCTTTCGCCCCCACCTAGTTACGCTACTGATATATATATAAATATAAGAAATAATTGGGAATTGAATGACTTCCAGACTTTGATGAACGACTCGCAGATCATTTTATTAGGTATTATATAGTCATGAAAAATTTAATGTCAAACAATGACTAAAAAAAATCAAACAAACGTTTTGAATGGAAGACACCGACTGCTTCCCTGAAAATAATTTTTTTTTCAAATTGATTGACATAAAATTTTTCATAACAATACATTATACCGGTCGAAATAAATAAAATGATCAAAGGCTCAGTCTATTATTATTCCTTAAATTTATATATATATAATTATGAATTAAAAAATTGAACATATGTGTGAAAAGATTTTGAAACAGGCATCTTTTTTTTAATTTAGTAGGCTTTCATTTAAAAAACGAAATAATCTATACTTACATCTTCATTAATATCGGAAGGCTTATCAAAGAATCCTGTTTCAATTTTTTCCTTACTAAATAAGTTATCAGTATTTATATTATTACTTTCTTCATTATTTGGTCTGTTTTCTTTATTTTCTTCTTCATTTACAAAAGGTAATTTTGATTTCTCATTTAATGTCTCTTCATCTATAACATTAGATTCTTCTTTATTTATAATATTTGCTTCAGATTTATTAGAAATTTCACATTCTTTATTAGATATATTTTCAACATTTGTTATATTATTTTCAATCGATGGAATTTCTTCTTTATCTTTCAATGATGAAATTTCTTCAATTTCCATTTTCTCATTTTCAATTTCTTTTTCTTTTTTATTATCACTTTCATTTAGTCCTGGTTGGCTTTCGATAATATCAGCGATTTCTTTTTGACAATTTTCTTCCTCTTTTTCTTTTTGTGTAACATCTGTAGAATCAGTTTCTTTCTCCACCTCCGGCTGCTCTTCCACTTCGTCTTCTTCAGATTTATAAAATTCTTCAACCTCTTTTGCACGCTCTTCTAATTTTTTTCTGAAACAATAATTTATTATATACAATGGGGTTGGAGAATAAGTGTGAGTGTTTAAAAAAAAAAAAATAATAATAATATATATATATATATACTATATACATAGCACTTTATTATTTTCAAAAATAATAATAAGTTTGGTTTTAACTCCGCCATTGCCGGTCCCAAGCCCGGATGAGAAAGGAGGAGGGTTCTAGGCAAGATGAGCAACTTGCCTAGATAAAACCATTGCTCGAAGAGGAAGAGGGGATGTTTCAACACACGGACAAAGTGCAAAACTACTCAACAGAAGGCATATAAAATGAAATAAGAGAAGACGGACGCAAAAATAATCGACTACTCATGAACCAAACGATACCCGATAATACCTTTTGACCTCCCAAGGATTATCATCGATTTATTCGATAATAGAAAATTAATCTATTATTTATTATTATAAATATAATAATAAAAAGGTTTTCTCTGCTTATTAAATTCAACAACAAATCGAATTTGTGATATATTCTTAGTAATATTAAAGAAAGAAAAAATAATGAAGTGATTAATTCTAAAAAAAATAATGATTAGGAACAAGAGATTCAAAACAGAAGACTTGGATATAAACAGGGAATTGAAAAAAGCCCAGAAAGTTGTGTGTGTAATGAATAAGAAGAAAAAATTCCACCAAGTATCACGACTATCAGCCTCGATGGAAAAATTTGCTGATCTAATCGGAGCGAGATGGATTCGGATCTTAAGACAAGTAAGATCTTTAGTATCTGATAGTATAAAAAGAGATTGTGAGATTGTTTAAAGAACAATTGTTGTGTGTAAGGATAAACAAAAGTCAAAAACTAACCACATTAAAAAATCGAAAGTTTATCCTTAAAAAACTTTCAAATCCAAAAAGCTTCGGTTTGGGAATGTCTAAACAACGCGTAAATTTTGAGGATAGTCTGTAAAAATTTTTTTTCTACCTTATATTAATATAAAAAAGAAATATTGATTCATAAAATCATTCGAGTTTGATGGATCTTCACTTTTGAGGTCCCCAATCCAAAATGTTTTCCGAATTCTTTTCTTTTTTCTTGTTCTTCTTGAACAAAATATCTCAAGAACGAAAAAGCTAGGATTGAAATTTTATATTTAAGTTAGCACCTCCCTGGGACTGACACGAAGCTTTTGAACAAAATCGACCAAAAAGTACTAGTATTTATGATGCACTTTTTCATTTTTTCGATTTTCTCAAAATTTCTCCAACGATTTTTTAAAATTCAAAAATCAATTATTTTTTAGATTCTCTTTAAAATGTATATTCTCATTTTGTGATTGAAATCTTCTGAAGACCACTTTACTCTTGTACTCCATAGAAAAGATAGAGAAATGGTTGCCATGGTAACAAAATATAAACATTTTCCCATATTATAAATTTTACATCTTGAAAATCGAATGTACCGTACTGTCGGAAATAAATACATGTCGACACAAAAAATCTGGTGTGAAAGCAAGAACACAACTTTCGATTACCGAAGGTAAGAGAAGTTGTGTGCTGTGCGCCAGTCACACCAGATTTTTTTTTAATTAACAACTGTAAAATAATAAATTCAAATTTTTTAATTCAGATGAATGGGAAACAGGCATCATCTTTAATATGAAGTAAAATGAATTTTGGAATTTGAATTTTTTCCAGTCCGCAATCAACCATTCTATCCAGGGGGTATATAGAAATTTTTTCGGGGGGGAACTAAAATTTTTTCGAACATTTTTCCTTTCGAACCAAAGTTTTTCATCCTCGGAAAATTTGTTGCGCTGATGTCTGTATATTCCTATATATGTATATTGTTTGAATTTCGGGGGGGCCCGGGCCCCCCGCCCCCCTTATAAATACGCCAATAATACTAACTAACTTTGAGAAAGAAAACGCTAAATTATCAGCAATTTTTTATTAGTTTACAAGGCAAATATTTCGGATACCTCCTTCTTCAGTGGATTTCACCTCATTCTCCACGCACGAGACTTAGAATTAAAACGCTTGGAAGCGACCATGTTATTCGTCTAGCAATTATTAATCATTTTGATTAATTAACGGAAAAATAATCGACTACTCATGAACCAAACGGGACTCGATAATACCTTTTGATCTCCCAAGCATCTGACCGCCGGCGCAACGGGTCTTCTAACTAAATAAGTAAGTATATATATATTTCACCTCATTCACCACGTACAGTGAGGGACAATATTAAGTCCCACCCATGCGTTTTCTACTTGTAATTATTTCATTGTTTTTAAAAAAATATTAAATATATTTTTTAATGGAAACTTTCTTGGTTCAAACCTAGAAAATTTCCAATAAAAATTTTCATTTGCTTTTATAAAAACAATGAAATAATCACAAGTAGAAAACGCATGGGTGGGACTTAATATTGTCCCTCACTGTACGACCCTTACAATTAAAACCTTTGGAAGGGACCATGTTATTCGTCTAGCAATTAATAATCATTTTGATTAAGTTGGTTTATTTGAGAAAGAAAACGCTAAATTTTCAGCAATTTTTTATTAGTTTACAAGGCATGTCTCCCAAATATTTGGAAATAATGCCTTGTAAACTAATAAAAAACTGCTGAAAATTTAGCGTTTTCTTTCTCAAATAAACCAACTTCAGCAACACCACTTAAGAATAATAACTAACCCCTTATAATTCAATATTTCCCAATATTTTTTATATCTCACTAATAAATAATTTATTCATTAACTTTTTTCCCAACGTTATTAATTTTAATATTTTAAATGCCTAATTATATAATTTAGGATTCGAGAAAACAAGAATTCAGAAAAGAGAAATCGGAATAAATAAAATAATTCTATTTAATCGATTTTAATCTGGAAGTTTACTAGTAGAACCTGCAGGTCTTATTCAGGAGTATCAAAACAAATGATTGTTTTGTATTTATAAAGAGATAGTGGCATGTTCAAAAAGTAAATAAATGTAAAATCTTTGTTACAGCCTGAGGATGGAGATAATTGAACTCCGAAACTGTTACAGAATTCAAGCAATAAATTATAAAATTTAAAACAAACATTTGTTTTGATACCTCTGAATAAGACCTGCAGGACCTACGAGTAAACTTCCAAATTAAAATCGATTAATCAATTGCTCGTACAAATCCAGTTCTCTTTTAATAATTCTATTTATTCATATTTGGCTGAATTCTTACTAAATATATATCTAAGTTTATATATATATTTATATCTTCAGGACACCTCGATACCGGAAAAGACCTCTAGGGGCACCACCAATTCACTGAGTCGATTCCATCGACCAAAGGGACACAATGCGACAACCGAACTGCTCTAACATTGGACCACAGACACTGGCAAGTGACAGAGACGCTTGGCAACGAAGTTGGAACCAGCGTGCATCTGACCCCGGCGCAACGGGTCGTCTAAGTAAATGAGTAAGTAAAGATATATATATATGATATACAGTATATAATTAGATATGTAAAGAAAAAAGTTTCTCTTGTTAAGTCACGTTAATTTTTGAGATTTACTTGACGTTGTGTCTCTCCCTTTTCAAGAGGGTAGTAAGAGTAATAGTGAAGGTGGTTTGTTTGCCGAAACGCCGAGTAAATCTCAATAACTAGAGAAACTTCATCTTACCATTTATCTACTCGTGGTGGTCTTCTGGAACATGTATAAAGTCTATATTTATTTTGATAGCTGTATTTTTAGAAAGCGAAGCTGGGAGGTAGCTAGGTTTTAAATATTAATAAAAAGTAATTATTTTTGAACGGGGCAAATAAGAGATAATCTTATAATTTAAGAGCAATGATAATAAACTTAATTTGTAAAAATTTGAATTGAATCACTACGAGTTAAAATTGATTTCTTTAATAGGAGAATTAAATTTAAGTACACAGTGATGATTATTATATATTTCAATGATATATAATATATTTAATGATATAACTACACTTTATGTGCATTTCGACACCATATGTGTCAGAAGTGACTATTACATCACTTCTGAAGATGACACATATGGTGTCGAAATGGGCATAAAGTGTTAATATTAAATTAATATATCATTGAAACAAAAAAACCTTGTGTACTTAAATTTAATTATCCTGTTAAAGCATAATGTTTCAACTAGAGCCAACGGTTACCAGTTTAAAATCAATGATTTCTTTAAAATTATGTCCTTATTCTTGAGATCTTATTTCTCTGATAATGAGCTTAACTTTGCAAAATAAATCAATTATTTGCTGCCTTTTCACTTCACTTTCTAAATTCTATTCATATTTTCTTTTACAAAACTCTTGATTCAAATTTTCTTAAGACATGGCTAGATATTTTTTTTTTTTTTTTCAAATCAATCACATAAATAATGGACTAATATCAGGGTATTTTATGACTGGTGGAATTTGTATCAGGAATGAAAGTTAGTTAGTTAGTATAACTTACGAGACAATTATTAATTCCTCGCTTGACACTTTACAAGAATTCACTTGAAGTGGTGTCTTTTTACGTTGTAGAAATTCCATTAGACTTCTTTGTTTAGGTTTATGATATGGCAATGAAATCCTGGATTCTCTCAACATCCTGGCACTTTCACTTTGAATAAGTTTCATTTCTTCTTTAGCTGCTTTGGCAGACTAAAAATAATAAAATTAAATTTATTTACCAGCGAGTTAAAATTTCATTTATGATAAAAAAGAAATCGGTTTAAATGCATAAATGAATTTAGTAATATGATAGAAGAGTATATAATATATAGAGTTGTGAGCAAGATGATTTGAGTTATTTTTACCTTTCTTTCTGGTTTAGGTTCCTTTTCTTTCTTTTTTCTGGCAACTTTTTTCTTTTGATTATTAATTTCTTCATTCTGTTGTTCTTCCTCTTCATTTAATTTAGAATTTTCTATTTCATCCTCAGAGCCTTCAGCATCGTAAATATCAGGATCGTAATTATATTTATTATTAATCTAAAAAATAAAATATCAATTTTAAAGAGAGATCTTTCTATAAAAATCACAGAATTCTTATTAGATAAATATATATATATATTTTTTTTGGCCAGCTTCTATAAAATATATATATATATACTAAAATTTATAAGAATAAAGATTTTAATAAATTTTAGATAAATGAATGTTTTGATGTTTGGTGTATTCCAAACTAGAACCATGCACTTTTCTCTCCCCCCCCCCGCAACCTTTTTTTCGCCACGGGTGTATATAAGGGAGGGGGGAGCCGAGCCCCCCTTCCGATTTTTCAAATCTATATACATATATACGGGTATAGGGCTAATTTCTGAATTTTTGTTTGAAAAAGTGTGTCGCATAAATAAAAGTATTAATATTTAAGCATTTTTTTAATAAAATTTTGTCTTAGAGAGGGCCCGGGCCCCTCGTGGCTCAGGTGAAAACGAAAAAATTTCGATTAAAAAAAAAAATTTAATGAAAATTTGTCTTTGAAAAGGCCCTGGCCCCTTGGGGCTCAGGTGAAAACGGAAAAATGTTATTTATAAAAGGAAAAAAGAATATATCATTTTTTCATGGGCTCGGCCTGCAGGTCCTCCAAGGCCCGCATTGAAGGGTTTGCGGGGGTGTAAGTTACGCCACTGTGCTTAGTATGGAAACGAAAATAGATATCGTAATGAGACAAAAAAAGGCATTTTTCAATATAGTCCGTGTTTATATCAATTTATTTCTCTCAGCATGTGATAAGTTAGTTATTCCATTCGGTTCGTGAAGAATGGATCCAACTGGCAGGAGTTTCCTTCAACTCATCGCCTGTGGTGGAGGCCCTTAGGCCTTAGCTCAGAGGTAGAGTTTCTGCCTCATGTAGGCATCCCGTCTCGGGCGACAAAAATTTATTTCAATTGGATTGGCGACCTTAATAAAATAAAAAAAAAATCTTTATATTATATTTGAGATAAGGAAAGCAGTCAGCTTAATTTTCTGAACACTCCGAACGTTTGAGTCTATTCCGCACCTTCCGAACACATCTTCTTCTCCATGAGAATTGCATTTCTTCTCTCACCCTAAGAATGATCTCAAAATCTCAGTTCTTCATTTGTGAGGCGGGATCTTAAGTCCGAGAAAGACCACCACCATGAACCAAATGGCAAAACAGGTCACATATTGGGAGAAATAAGTCAGTATAATCACGGGGGATATAAAATAATAGCAAATATTTTTGTCTCATCCGATATCCTTTTAGTGTCCATGCTTTTGCATATATAAATTTATTAGTTTATCTGCTTTTTTTTACAAACCAAGTTGATCGAGTTTTCCTCTGTTTCTTTTTCCTCCTCAGATTCGGCATCCAATCTCAAAGCTTTCTTCTTTTTTAATAAACTATTATTTGAATTGTTAGATGTTTCTTGATCCGAAGATAATTTATTTTCATCGTTTTCTATATCAGAATCTGAATCTATCTTCATAATTCTTTTTGTTGTTTTATTTTTATTTATAACATCAAAAGAATCTTGCGGTTGAGAATTATTAGAAGGAATATCTTCTAATTTATCCTCTTTTGATTCGTCTTCAGATTCCGAGTCGATTTGTAAAATTCTCTTTTTTTTAATTGGTTTCTTTGATGAACTTCCATCCTCTGATGATACTTCGTTATTTTTGTTTTCATAATTTATGGGAGATTTTTTCTTTTTTTCGTCAATATCTTCTTTTTCAATTAATTTATTTTCGGATTGATTTAATTCAATTTTTGTGGGATCATCATTTAATTCTTGGCTTTTGTTCTCCATAATCACCACCTAGAATTAAAACTATTTTGATTATATTAACAGAAAATAACATTAATTTCTTCTAAAAAAACATACCCGTTGATATTAAATAGTTGATTAATATAATATTTAAATAATACAAATTTAAAAAAATAAAAATAACACTTGAATAACAGGAATCACAAATTTATTGACGTTGATAGTTAAGTAAAAATATCGCGGGAAACTCGGAGGAATAATTGAAATATTATCCGCTAGAGTGGACAGATTTCAGGAGGGATTTCAAAAAATATTCATAAAGTTTAGTAAAAAATAAAAATTTCTTTATCTGAAATAATACTTGGTAATATTTATAAATTTAATTTATATTTAAATTTATTTTAATTGTTGTTTTTTTTTTTTTTTTTTAATTTTTTTTACTAGGAGAAATATAAAGTTGAATCTCTGTTGCTCTATCTCTGACTTCATTGAAAACGAAAGCGAATGCCTCGTCTCTTTATCTCATCCATGGCTTTACCAAATCACCCGTCCAGGACTTGTATAAATTGTGCTTCAAATCTCATCAAATTCATTTTTTATTAACAATTTATTACTTTTTTAAGGTCAGTAATGCATTTAAATATTTATTTAGTTGCCTCAGGATTATTATTTTCAATAAATAAAACCATAAAAATCTTCTAAACCGGTGATTCAACAGGATAACCTTTCTCTGACAGTTTGACAACTTTTATTTTCATTTTAATTATTTAATTTCATCTCTTTAAATTATTTCATATTCATTTTCAATTTAATTTTGATATACAAATGATATAAATTAAATAGATTATTCGTTTTATTAATTCATTCACTCACTGTCATGCTCACTTTAGTAATGCAAATTTTTTTTTTTTTTATTTTAGTTTATTTCAAATTAGTTTATATAATTGCATTTTGTTTTAAATATTTTGCTTGTTTCTATTATTTGGAGTTTGTGAAATTATTATTTAGTGAATTTTTTAGAATCTTAATTCCTACTAAGGTTAATCTTTTGAGTAGTCAGATAATAGAAAGTGAATAGGGAATAAAATTGAGGTAACACTTTCTCTAAAGATCAACTTTTATAGAAAATTTAACCTTATTTTATTATAATTTCATGCTTTATTTTAGCTTAGAATTAATTTCACAAACCATTTTTGTAAATTTTCAATTGTCATTCAAGGAGATTATGTCAAAGTCATTATTTCTTTCTTTACCTACCTTCTCCATTATAAAATTTATATTAATCATTCATAATTTTAATTTGCTTTTTTTTTTTAGATTTTTTTAGATGAGATTTCGACCAAAAACCTTGTCAATTGATTTGCTTGAAGCTCTGAAAAAACACATCATCAAACGATCATATATATACAATATATATACATCTTATAATTTCAAACTAATTTTATTCTTTATGAAGTATCTGGTAAATGAAATGAAATGTACACTGGATTTAAAAATAAGAGAAAAGATTCCAGCTGTTTTCAACCAGTCTTCAGAAAATACCGAATGATTAAATATCATTAAATAAGGTAATTATTAAAGAGTTACTGTCATATGTTATTTAAATCAAAAGAAAAAGAAAGGCTAAAATTTATTTTTAAACTATCTTAAATTTATTTAAGTCTAAAAACTTTATTAAATGCTCTATATATTTTGAATTTTAGCAGAAATTTCGACCAAAAAACTTGTCAACTGATTTGCTTGAAGCTCCAAGCAAACACATCGATCATCGTTCATGTATATACACATTATATAATATCAACAATCTAATTATATACTTGTTAATCATATCTGGCAATTGAAATGAAATGATTTAAATAGAAATGGATTTATCTACTGTATTTAAAAAAGAGAGAACAGGCTCTACCTGTTTTCAACCAGTGTTTAAAAATGAAAGATTATATTTTTAATACTATGAAATTCCTTGTCTGCTGCTTTGCTTTGAGTTCAAAAAAAATAAAAAGTGATTAAATATCATTAAACAAGGTAAGCTTTAATAAATTTTAGTTTTATTTTTACTTATTCAAAAATATTACCTAAATGATAATTATATTTTTGACATTTTATTTTCAGAATTCCTTCCAAGATGCTTCCAAGCTTCTAATCTTGATAAACTCGTCACCTCGCATTGACTTTTGGTGAGTCTATTGTTTTGATCACTTTTTTCCATTACTTTTAATAATTAGTACCTTGAAGTAGCTAATATGTAGTCCTCTATATCAAGAAGGTCCAAAAGGAATCAAGGAATGATAAAATTTCAATTCCTTCAATTTTTTTTTTTTTTCAAAATACCTCAACCGAAAACGACCTTATCTTTATATAGTGAAATAAAATCTTATCTATTATAAAATTTCATTATATTATGAATTGAAGGGACTTATACGTATCGGTATTAGAAAATATAATAGAAATTTTGATAAATTATTAATTTTTTATTCTAACATAACACAGTCCGGTCAAAATAGAATTTCAAATAACAATAATTTCCACAGAGCTGAAAATTGGTGGAGACCTGGGTACACCATTACAAATAAAATACCAAAAGCGCACATCAATCCCATATGTGCTAAAAAAGTTATTCAAGGTCAAAAATCTAAAAAAATGAATAAAATTTGACCCAGGTCTCAAAAACATTCGCCATCCCTGGCCTAGTCTATAAATTAAAATTTGCTCACGTCTACTTGCGTGTCTATTGCGTTTAGTCTAACATTCTCGTTTCTATTCTATTGGGTTGTTCGGAAGGTTTCCGCCGATTTCCAGTGATTTGCGCTCATGATGTTTAAAAAAAAAAAAAAAAAAAACTTTTTGTATAATTGGTATATTTTGAATAATATATTTTTCTCATTTTATTTGTTTTAGACCCGAGTAATGAATGCAGCATGGTGAGAGGAGTTTGAGTCAGCCTTCGGTCAAATCCACCTGGCAGAAATATATCCACCGATACCGACCACAGTAGTCCTTTACACGAATGACTGAAGAGAGCGAAACAATGCACCAGTTAAGTGAGGCCGACGCCTGCTGACCTTTGGATAGATAATAGATTTGGATTTCAAGCCTCAAAAAAGAAATTTTATGATGATATAGAAGGTATTTTTTCTTTACTTTTTTTTCCTCTCACAAAATTAACGCAACTAACTTGTGATTTGATTGTATATATATATATAAGCTTATTAATTGTTGTGAAAGTATTTTGCGTCAAATCAGTCTTCGAGAAGACAAACATTCTCGAGTTAAGATGCTGTTATTTTCTCAAGCGCTTCGGCTCTCCTTTTTAAAGATTTGGAAGTAATGGTGGGGGTGTTTTATTTGGAAGGGTCTCGGTCTTCCTTGTCCCAATGTCTTAACAGAAGAGATCTAGAAAATTAACTTCTTATCTTCAAATTTTCTTTCCAATGATAGAGAAAACAAATCTCTTGATTTTTCGAATTATGCCTGCTTATAATAATCATTTTGCGTTTGCTTTTAATTCCAATTGCGGTTTAGTGTATTTTTTTTCCTCATTCACACTCACACTCACACACACACAATCACACAGGCTTTTCGGCAACTTAGGCCATTTAAGTCTTTGACGATAACCGTTATTATTTATAATATCTATTGGGGGGCCATTTGGTATCCAAATGGCTTAAATAAAATCATCGGACTGCCTGAGGTCCGAACTCGTAGCGGTATAGAAGCTAGGCACGCTACCAACTAGACCAAGCCCTTAGACCCGCGGTTTGGTGTAGAAATACCTCCTTGCTAATATCAATATTTGATTTTTTTGATGGTATTTCTTTCAATTTTTAGTTTTTTTTTTTTCTCATTCACACTCACATTCATACACTCATTCACACAGTCTTTTCGGCAACTTAGGCCATTTAAGACTTTAATCGATATCCGTTATTTATTATTAAACATATTGGGGTCCAGGCATTCTTATTTAAACCATTTGGTATCCAAATGCCTTAAATAAAATCTTCGGACTGCCTGGGGTCCGAACCCGCGACGTTCGGTATAGAAGGTAGACACGCTACCAACTACTCCAAGCCCCGTGAGCCAATTTTTAGTTAATTATATCAAAGGGTTCCGGGTTCGCTTCCCGTGTGCTTTCCCCAGTGCTTTGCGCCCATCATGTTTGGAGATAAAATAAATCTTTTAGTCTTGGAATTATATATTATTGGTGCTGGGTAGGCAGCCAGGATTAGAAATAAAACACAAATTTTATTTCATTCTGCTCGTCGACGTTTTGGATGCTAATCGCCCCCTTCCTCAGGACAGCCCAGGTGTCAATTATAACAATACGATGTCATTTGTTGTGATATTTTAAACATTTTGATTACAATGTGTAATTCTATATTCTATAATTACTCGATTAGATTCTCATTCTAATCCAGACATTTGCTGTAACATCATTGTTGTATTGAAACAAAGCATACTTGTTATATATAATTAGACATAGTAATCAAAATGTTTAAAATGTCACAACAAATGACATAGTATTGTTATAATTGACACCTGCTCAGTCCTGAGGAAGGGGGCGATTAGCACCCAAAACGTCGACGAGCAGAATGAAATAAAATTTGTGTTTTATTTCTAATCCTGGCTGCCTACCCAGCACCAATAATATACAGTCTCCAGCCAAAGAAAATATTATCTTGGAATTATATATTTTCTGAAAATAGACTAATTGGAAAATATTTGTCTATATTTTTCATCATCATAAATTTAGTTGGGTATATTTGGGATTAGTCCGGAAATGGAAAAACCAACAAGTGCATTTTCGTCATTTAATGCTTTATTATTACTGCAAGGGAAACAATGCTGTTGAAGCCGCAAAAAAAGATATGTGCAGTTTACGGAGACAATTCTGTGAGAGAACGAACAGTACGTGAATGATTTGTGAAATTTAGGCGGGATCATTTTACCCTTGAAGATTGACAACGTTCCGCTAGACCATCAGCAATTGATGACGATCAAATCAAGGAACTAATCACTGCTGATAAACATATTACGACTCGTCAAATAGGTGAGAGTCTCAAAGTTTTCACGATCTTTTGAAACGGCTTGGCTTCGTTAGTCGACTTGATATCTGGGTACCGCACGCATTAACCGAACGCAATTTTTTGGATCGTAGACCATATGTGTCTTTAGCCGCCCGTCAAAAGTAATTGGAGCTTGGTTGAGATGTCTCCACACCCTTCGTATAGTCCTGACCTGGCAGGAGAGTGTGATTATGAAACTTCCAGAGAAATAACAAAGAGTTATTAAACAAAATTGTGCATATAGGCCTATTGTTTAATAAACTAATTTATTAATATTAAAATTTTAAACTTCATATTATTAACATGGAATTTTGCGGAGACTTTTCGAACAATCCAATACTAGAAAACTTCATTACTATTTGCACAAAAGTTGCTTGGCTCTCCCTTTATTAAAAAAAAAAAAAAAAAAAAAAATTATTTCTAACTACTGCTATATTTAAAAAATATAAATAAAAAAAATTATATATCTATATTAATAAAACAAATAAAAATAAGCAACTAAATTGCAAAGTTTTTTTGCTCTTTATCAGACCTCATGACCAGATGTTTTTTTATTAATTTTCGAGATTAAGAGTAGAAAA